>CANNWO010000001.1:0-20098 GCA_947532085.1 Elegia similella
CGAATCTGGCACTGCTAAGCTTAAGTATATCATGACAATTCAAGATGACCTCACTAAATTCTCTGCAGCCTACCCTCTGCGTAGCACTACTGCAGAAGAGACAACAGACTGCCTAGTACACTTTATCTCCCTCTTCGGAATTCCTAAAACCATACTTACTGATCAAGGTACAAATTTCACGTCAGACCTCTTCAAAAAGACCTGCAATTTCCTCAAAATAAAGCAACTTTGGTCTACTCCCTATCATCCACAAACACAAGGTGCCTTAGAAAGGAGTCATTCTACTCTCAAAGAATACCTTAAATCCTACGTAAATGAAAATCAAGATGATTGGCCCAGATATGTTTATACAGCCATTCTAGCATATAACACCGCTGTGCATTGCACAACAAAATTCTCACCATATGAGCTTATGTTTGGACATAAAGCATTTATCCCCGATTCATTATACTCACAAGATCTAACCACTTACCCTGACTATATTAGAATGCTCCAACACCGCCTTAAACTATCCTGGGAAAAAGCAGTCGAAAATATTCAACAATCTAAAGAAAGATCTAAATCATACTATGATACAAGAACTCGTTCCATCCAATACAAAGTAGGCGATTACGTGTACTTAAAAAATCATTTGAGGCTGAGGAAGGCCCTCTCACCCATTTGGAAAGGTCCCTATAAGGTTGTTGCCATCCACGGGAACAACACCCTTACTTTATTAATTAATCGACGCCATGTGAAACACCATTTCGATGAAATTAAGCTAGCAGGCGTATTTCCTAGTTCCCCATAAGTCAATATCAATATCTCTCTCTAATTTGTATGCATTACACGTGTCTCTATATGACATGTTTTATTTCCCTAATATATAAGTAGCTTGTAAGGTAGTATTATATTTTAAGTTTTGCCATTATCATGGTTTATGTATGTTTTCAGTATGACGGCAAGATTGGCAGTATCAGATTTCATCAAGCCAATGTCATCCGGCGCTGGCGTTTATTTCGATTATATAGGAAAAACTAAAATAATTAACGGACATCTTAGCGTAGTGACACCCTTGGATGTCTCCCACATAAAACCGCATATTGAAAACATAAACTCTATAATAGGAACAGTTAGGTACCTTTGTAAACAAACAGAAATCATAGACAATCTGGAATGTCACAATATGCTTGAACCTCTAACTAACCGTTTTAAAGAAATAGCCAAAGACTATCTATCTATAGCTCATATGACTGATAATAGAGTCAAACGTGAAGCGTGGATAGGTGGTGTTGGGACTGTGATGAAACACATATTTGGCACTTTAGACGAGAATGATGCTGTATATTATAATGATGCTATTAATCATGTTCAGGAGGACCAGAAAAGAATAGCCTCATTAATGAAAGAACATATATTAGTGACAAGGTCAACATTATCTGCGTATAATGAAACCCTATATAAATTAAAATTTAATAATGACAATTTAAATATGGCCATCGACAAGCTTGCGGAAAATTTAAAAAATGAATCAATTATCTTGAATAAATTATCAACTATTGCACAAATAAATACAGTTATGAACAATTTAGAATCATCTTTGCTCTGCCTATCTTTTCAATTAGAAGACATAATTAACGCAGTATTGTTTAGTGCTCTTAACACCATACATCCTTCAATTATAACACCACAACAATTATACCAAGAGCTTGCCGATAATTACAGGCACCTACCCAATGATCTAGAACTAGTTGTAAGTTTAAATTTAAACTCAATTCATAGTATTATAAGCACTTCCAGATTAATTAGCTATTGTATAGATAATAGAATTATATTTGTATTAAAAATTCCCCTAGTGAGCCCACGAGAATTTTACCTTTATCATAATATACCTTTACCTGTACCGCATAATGAGACCAGACCAGACTCATTCAGTATGATCATCCCCGGCAGTGAATACATCGCTATCACTAAGGATAAATCCCACTACAGTAATTTAGACTCGATGGACAAGTGTAAAAACGTCGATCCCCAGAACTATATTTGTGAAATAACAACGGTGTTCTCCTCAAATATAAACCCCAGCTGTGAAAGTGAACTATTGTCGAAAGTGATATCCAACCTCCCAGTGCAGTGTAAAACGGAAATTATACGTGGAAATCTAGAAATCTGGAAGCCCCTCCGAAACAATAACTGGCTATATATACAAACCTATCTGAGTAAACTGTCCATAGACTGTGAAAATGCCGAAACCACAGATGTAAACATAATAGGTACCGGTATGGTCAATCTGCCCGTAAACTGTAAGGCATATTGCAAAGGCACCAAACTTTTACCCAATTACAATGTATTAAATATAAGTTTACCCGTAGTGAACCTAGATTTTAAGCTTATAAGTGACCCCTGTTGCAACCTGTCTAAATTTAATAAAATATTAGGAAATGTACCTACAGTAAATTTAAAAAGTTTGGACTTAAAAGAATTAGACTTTTCAAAATTTAATAAAAGTAAAATTATTAGAGAATTAAACGATATCATTCAGGAACCTCATATAATTAAATACGGGGCACACTATTCTGTATTATTTATATTTTGTATCATATCGCTATTATGTGTTGTGATTTATAAACTTTACTTTAAATTAAAAAGATCTGTGACCATCCCTGACCGCATAGAACTGCCTACGACTATTTCTCAACCCCTAGACCAACCAGATGACTCACAGACAAACCTTACACGATCAGACCCCGAAATCAAAAAAGCTTCACCCCCCAAAATCCGCACACATTTGTAAAATCCATAAACTTTGAGTATCAACCCCAAAGTTTAGTCTTATGGGGGGAGGTGTTACATCCCTAGGATGTTAGTTAAAAGACTGACAACCCTATTACTCCTAACTTTATCCAAGTCAGCATTTTTACCCTCGAAGGCGAGCTCGCTTCACGATCTCGCCAGTCTACTCTAAGCATCGGTCCGAGGTGGTCGCCGGTTCCAAACGTTACTAAGTCTTTTCTTTTTTTAAAACCTCGGTTGAGTGGCTCGTCCTAACAGTTCGTTGTTTGATTGACAGCGCGTCACAAAATAATTTAATAACAACGGAATGTTGCCGCTCGCTTAATTTACCAATAACGCCTTTAAGTAATTCTTTTGTTAAGGGTGTTGGTTCGAACTCTAGTCCTATATTAGGCTATGTTTATTTAAATATTGAGTCCCGTGTCTATCCAGATAAAAAATATGCTATTCATGCATTGGTAGTAAAATGTATCACGGATCAATTACCCTCGCGATTTATCGATTGTCGAGAATTCGACACGCGCAATCTGCACCTGGCGGATTTAAGTTGGAATATCCCTGGAGATATTAATTTAGTTCTGGGTGCTCAGCTTTTCCCATATATATACCTAGGTGATAGGGCAGATTGTGGACCGCGCGCGCCGCCGGCAATTCTCACCACGCTCGGTTATGTATTTATGGGCGAATGCCCACGTAAAGATGTTTTGCCCGCAACTTCGTCTTTTACCGCGCTAGCATTAAATGATTTAGTGCAGAAGTTTTGGGAACTCGAAGAAGTGCCCACAAAACGCTTGTTGTCTCCTGAAGAGACAGAGTGTGAAAATATTTTCGCTTCGACCGTGAGTCGCGATGATTCCGGTCGTTATACCGTCGCTTTACCCTTCAGCAGGGACCCTGCTGAACTTGGCAACTCGTATGCCACCGCTTACCGCCGCTTTATTTCGCTGGAACGTAAATTACGTCAAACGCCCTTAGTACGCGAGAATTACAATAAAGTAATTCAAGATTATATCGATAATGGGTATCTTAGCCCCGTCGATGTGTCTGATTTGACCTCTGATGGTTATTATATACCTCACCACGCCGTGGTACGCCCTGATAAGCCGTTACCGCGTATTGTCTTGGACGCAAGTGCCAAAACACATACTGGATTTTCACTTAATGATATTTTACACATCGGCCCAAATCTACAGGCTGATTTATTTGTATTGTTATTGAATTTTAGGATGTTTCCTATCGCCATAAACGCAGATATAAAACAGCACTATTTACGTATAGGCGTTATGCCGGAGCAGCGTAAATACCTACGCATTTTATTTAGGTTCAATGAATCGGAACAAATTCGCACCTTCGTTTTCAACAGGCAACCCTTTGGTCTCAGGTCTAGTCCATACATAGCTTTACGCACAGTGAAACAGTTGGCTTCGGACATGAGTTCACACTATCCTGAAGCAGCTAAAGTGGCTGAAACCTGTTTGTATATGGACGATTTGGTCCATTCCACAGCTGATAAAAGCTCTGCTAAGCTGTTAGCTCGTGATTTAATTAATTTGTTCAAATCTGGTGACTTTGACCTAGTAAAATGGTCGAGTAGCTGTCCTGAGCTACTTGATTCACTTCCTGATTCGCACCGCAAATCAATCGAATTCGATTTACACAACAACTCATCTAAAGTTTTAGGTCTTTCCTGGGATCCTTGTGAGGATAATTTGTTTTTCACCACTATCACAATTGCTGAAAAATGCACTAAAAGAAACATACTTTCGGTTGTGGCTAGATTATTCGACGTACTCGGTCTAGTTGCGCCTGTGATACTTGCAGCCAAATTGCTTATTAAGGAGTTATGGCTCTGCAAGAGTGATTGGGATGACCTGGCTCCAGAGAACATACGTGCCCGCTTTCACGCACTCGCTCAAGAGATGCACTTGCTTAACACTTTGAAAATTCCTCGACATGTTGGTGTGGAGGTCGGGTGTGAGCTGCGTCTTGTTGCTTTTTCGGACGCCAGTATGAATGGACTAGGAGCAGTTATTTATGCTCATTGCACTTACCCTTCTGGTATTATTGAAACGCGTCTACTTTGCGCAAAATCGAAAATTAGCCCTACGAAAATTTCCACTCTCGCTCGCCTTGAACTTTGTGCTATTTTACTCATGTCAAAATTGATAAAAATTGTACGAGATACATTCGTTGAACGCATGACCATAGTGGACATATACGCATTTTCGGATTCCACGATAGCTTTATCGTGGGTTCATTCTTCCCCGCATAGATGGTCAATCTTTGTTAGCAACAGAGTAGCCCAGTGCCAAGAAAATTTAGACGCTAAACATTTTTATCACATAGCTGGTGCTATTAACCCAAGCGATTGTCTTTCTCGTGGCATGTTGCCATCGCAACTTTTGTCTCACGATCTGTGGTGGAACGGCCCTCCTTGGATTCGCGAGCCGCCTGAAAAATGGCCTATTATTCCGTTCGCTCCCGCTAATTGTAATGATTTGCCTGAACATAAGGCTAATGTTATGGCTGTCACAACGCATATAGAGGAACCACTCTTGTGTACATTGGCACAACGAGTTTCTTCTTGGCAAAAATTGCTACGCATTATAGCCTATGTACTTAAATTCGCTAAACCTAAACTCAAAATCAATCCTCTATCTGTAGCAGGATTAGCAGCTGCTGAAAGGGCTCTAATTCTTGCTGTTCAATCAGTGCATTTTGCTGAAGATATCAAACTACTCAAAGCTAAGAAGTTACCTTCAAAGAAGCTGCAGAACTTGGCAGTATTCTTAGACGCTGAAGGAATCTTACGTATAGGAGGAAGACTTTCTGGGTCGATGCTTCCGTATGAAGCTAAACATCCAATTTTACTTCCAAAACGCGATCATATTGTCGATCTAATAATTCAACATTCTCATGTTTTCAACTGTCACGCTGGACCTGGACTTCTTATGTCAATTATAAGACAACGCTACTGGATATTAGATGCCAGAACAGTCATTAGGTCTAAGTGTCGGAAATGTAACACTTGTTTCAAGTTGAACCCTACGCATCCCACGCCTATAATGTCTGCATTGCCGTGGTACCGTGTGACAGAGACAGCGAAAGCTTTTGTTTATACTGCTTGCGATTATGCTGGACCTGTACGCATTACCCTTTCGCGTCGCAGAGGTCAACATGCTCAAAAGGCATACATTGTACTTTTTATTTGTATGGTGACAAAGGGTATTTATCTGGACTTAGTCACAAGTCTGACATCCGACAGTTTTATAAACGCATTCAAGCGCTTTATTTCCCGCCGCGGTCCAGTGTCTTGCTTATATTCCGATAATGCCACAACTTTTATTGGTGCCAAAGCACAATTGGATGAGCTTTATAGTTTTTTGACAAGTTCAACCTTCAAAAACGCACTGTCTAATGAGCTTTTGTCTCGAAAAATAGATTGGAAAACAATTCCACCCCGATCCCCTACATTCGGGGGAATTTGGGAGGGGAATATAAAAAGTATGAAAACGCATTTATATAGGGTGATTGGAAACCAGTTGCTCACTTATGAAGAGCTATTGACGGTTCTAGCGCAAGTTGAGTGTATCTTAAATTCTCGGCCTTTGAGTGTCATTTCTTCTGATCCACACCCTGAAGTTTTAACTCCCGCGCACTTTCTAATGTCCACTCCACTGCAGTATTTGCCTGCCACTGATCTCTCAGATCAGCGCTATAGTTTATTGGAACGCAAAAAATTGCTCGACCATATGGTTCAATCCTTTTGGAAAAAGTGGAACCTTGAATATCTGCATACGTTACAAGTCAGACAAAAATGGGCTACACCAGACAAGCCTGTAGAGATAGGAACAGTTGTTCTATTAGAACAGGAAAACTCAGCTCCATTGACTTGGCCATTAGGAATAATTACTCATGTCTACAAGGGTACAGATAACGTCGTTCGAGTAGCGACCGTTAAAACGCAGAATGGCATTTATAAACGCGCTGTTACCAAATTATATCCTATTCCAACACAATAAATTCATTTAACTCTTTACGCATTTAGTATAAATTTAGTTTAGGTAGCTATAATTTGAATTAATTCGCTATATATCTCCTGATTTACCATGTATAAATTTATTTTTGTTTTGAAACATCTTGCGACGTTTCAAGGCGGGGTGCATGGTAACGCGAGCAAAGTCTCAATTTAAAAAACGCAATAAAAAATTTAATATTATTATGTACATGTTTCCTACGCCGCTTTATCAATGTTTTTATGTTGGTTGTCCTGTCTGTTGTGGAAGCGTGGGGGGAGGAAAGATGGCGCGGAGCCTCTTCGCCCCTGACACTGCTGTCTATGAACCTTGACCGATAAGGTTGTTTTTGACCAGTCGCGCGCACCTGCATATATGTAAATGTGCATTATTCATTGTGATTCTAATTTGGGAATCACACGCCGCCCATTGACGCTGGATCTCGTGAATCCATTTATTTTGTGAAAAAGGGATAAGGACTCGTAATCCTTTGTGTAAAGACTGACACGTGTATTGTTCACCAACACCCCCCTGAAGAAGTCCTGGCGGTGGATAGCAGCTACGTGGACGTGGAATCTACATTCAGGTCAGTCCTCATATTAACATTGATGGCGGTTCTTATCATATCCTTTTTTACACGCAGTGAGGATACCTTTAGGCATCTTCATTCTTTGGGAGCATATCCCACCAGGTGGTAGCTATTTACACGCTAACCTACCAGTAGCTTTTTAGAAACTACAGAACGTCTCGAAGGCGACCCGAGATCCACCTGCCTGCAACTTTGGCGTGATAAATTTCCACCTCCTACCGACTCTATCCCCCCATCTGAAGAGTTACCTCCGGGATCTCAATTCCCATGGACTACATGGAAAAGCCTCAACAGCCTACTAGCTCCGTGGGAGGATATTGCCATACTCACCATGCTTGGCAGGTGGATTGGCTGTGCTTCCGAAGCTGCTGTTTATGGCAGAGTAGAATAGGACCACTCCAAGTCTTCCCGTGGATGTCGTAGAAGGCGACTTAGGAAATACAAGCTAAACAAAGCTTATAAACATTTGAGAGACCTCTCCAACCCGTCTGGCCAGCGTGGAGAGTGTAGGCCAAGTCCTCTGGCTGCTCTGGCCAAGTATGGCTCTAGTAGTACAGAGAGGGTCGTGCTCCTGTAGTGGAGACTAAAAAGACCTGATGATGATGATGATGAAATAGCAGCTCGGAAGGCCGGGCAAGCATACCTGATGTCATATCTGCAAACACTGGACAGGCAGTTCAGGATGACACCCCTGACCATGATTTCAAACAGGTTTAAAATCATGTATAATCTCTTTCTTATTAATTAGAAATTATTAGGTACTAGCTTTCGCCCGCGGCTCCTCCCGCGTCAATGTCGATCCCTCGGGAATAGACCTTTTTCCCGGGATAAAAGGTAGCCTATGTCCTTCTCCGTACTCCAGAGAACTTGTATGCAAAATTTCATGATGATCGGTCCAGTATTTACGGCGTGAAAGCGTAACAAACAAACAAACTCACTTTCGCATTTATTATTAAGGATAAACTCAGCCTCATCAATACACCAGATTTTCAGTTGTAACACTATTGGTGAAAAATTACTTACCAACTCTTCCGTCAGCAGATTTGTAAGTACCAGGTCTAAGTCGCAGCCCATTCTGCCGAACCCATTCACAGAAGAGCCAAAAGGCCTCACCACTATGTTGGCATATAGGCTTTCAAATACTACTTCCAACTGAAACAAATATTGTTACTCCAATTATATCCATTTTGCATGGATTTTCACCAATAGATAGAGTGATTCGTGAGGAAGGTGCAGGTATATATTTTATCTAGGTTTTGTCTTCATTGGTTTAAATGTAACAATAGTTATCGGAAGTATCGAAATTCATTGTAAAAGCTGCCTTTTGATGCATCAAGCTGATGTAATCCTATAGGCTAGCTCCGTGGCACAGCTGTCAACACGCTAGCCTGCGACACGAGAGTGCCTGGGTTCGATCCCCAGCCAGATCAAGATGGAAAATAATCATTTTCAGATTAGTCTGGGTCTTGAATGTGTATCTATATATGTATTTGTTATAAAATATAGTATTGTTGAGTAAGTATCCCATAACACAAGTCTCGAACTAACTTTGGGGCTAGCTCAATCTGTGTGATTTGTCCGTATATATTTATATTATATTATAGGCAGATGCTCTGCTTCCAGTGACAAGCCAGGGCAGGTCACTAGTAAATAAATACATTTACGTAATACACAAACTTGGAAGAATAGAAAAGACAACATTTTCACATAACAAACTCCTGGTGTTACAGGTGTCAAATTAGGCTACAGTAACCGCTTTCCCTCAAAAAACGTGACAGTGAATATAAAAATAACTTCCATAATGTTGTCACTGTTGCATTTTTGGCAGTCTGCACCGAAATGTCATCATCAATCATTGCTTTTTTACACTCTGGCTGCAGCCAAATTCTTTAAAATATTTCTTTTTATTTAAGCTCAACATGAGATTGAAAAACTCAAGAGCTCTTGTGTGCCTATCAGAATTTGTATCCTGTAAACGTTGTCTTGCACATAAAGAATATACAGAGGGGAGATGTTGTTTGAGCACTTTTTTTGTTATAGTGTGTCTCCGTAGGTGTCGGCGAAGGGGAGGGAGAGGGAGTAAAGTATAGAATGTCAAAGTACAAACATCACAGCATCATAGTAGAACTGAAATGCTGAGTAACTGAAACTATTGGACATTCTTTTTCTCTAGGCTACATTGATAATGGCATGTCCTCTAAGTATATGCTGTATTCTATTTATACCTAAACTAGCTGTTGCCCGCGACTTCGTCCGCGGCAATTTCTGTTATTATGATTATTTCTTAAAGATGAATAATTTTTCCCCTATTTCAAAACATTTTTTATTGATGCATCGCTCCTATTGGTCGCAGCGTGATGTTTTATAGCCTAAAGCCTTGCTTAATAAATGGACTATCCAACACAAAAAGAATTTTCCAATAACCAGTAGTTCCTGAGATTAGCGCGTTCAAACAAACAAAGAAACAAACTCTTCAGCTTTATAATATTAGTATAGATGTACTAACTGGTGGCAGAAGCACGCAAAGTAAGTTGTCTCAAAGTAAATGTAGTTTTGACTTCCGCAAATTAAAACCTAAATCTATTGATTATGATGATGTTTGTCATTCCAGGTATTACTCTCACATGGAAAGCCTCCTATCAGCCATCCAGTTTTCCACCGGGCATAATTTCGCGCACGGCGTGCTGCTGCAGCTGAGCCGGCTGCTGATGACCGGCGGCGCGGCGCCGCTGCGGCCCCCGCAGGCTCTGTCCCGCCCGCTACGCGCCGCGACGTGGGCGCTGGCACAGGCGGGCGGGGACCGGCCCGACTATGTGCTCGCCGATGAGTACGTGAAACTGCTCAATTTGGTCGTTATGCGGTGAGTTTTGTTTTATTTTTGTTATAATGTTCTGTATCTTCAGTTTTAGTTCTCGAGCTGAATTTGGTCGCCGTACTATATTTGAGCAATTTCTACAATCAAAAGAACCAACAAGCGCAAATGTTAATGTTATCGGGAACATGCTTGGCCAAGATGACGTGTCATCAATTTTATTTTCGCACAGCTCGCCCAATAATAAAGTTTATAGGCAAATTTTTAATACCTTGTGTATATTAATGCTGTTTTCGTACAGAAAATATAAGCTATATTACTCGCTGATAATGTAGCCTTCTATCAGTAAACATATTTTTTAAATCGGTCCAAATGTTTGATTGTTTATAAAGGATCTCAAATATCCTTTATAATAATTCCTCTTCATTATCTTAAAACGTCATACTACTATATGGCACCATATGATTTCCCTCCAACCTTCCCTTAGTTTCCTTTTATAGCTTTTATTTTTTATTTATATTTATATATAATAAATATAAATTAACGTAGTTTTCATACAATACTATATTTTTTCCAGGTTGCCAAGTGTCATAACCGACGACATTGTTAACTTCACCGAAACGACTCTACAATACTTACTATTCAGCGCAAAAACGCCCAACGTTACCTTCGGCCGAGAAATATGCCTCGCCAACGCCATGTACCTACTGCTCATCTTATCAACCAAGTACAAACCAGACAACATACCGGATCTTGTATGTAATGACCTAGTTTACCAGCACTACGATGTTACTTTGGCCGTGTTAAACTATTTATTAATTTTACACAACAATTTAACAGTTGAATGCAAATTCCAAGAGCATTTACAACTATTGAGAGATGAAAATATATTAGTAAAGTTACAAGAATCTCCGAAATACATACCGACGTTATGCAAAGTATTTGAGAATAGTAAATACTTGGAATGCATACAGAAATCGTTGAAAGTGCTATCTTTAGAGAAACATACGCAGAAATGTATAGTGCAAATTAAGACTGGAATAGATAATTTATCAGACGAAATGATAGTGAGAAAACTATTTGAGTTAATCGAGACTGAGCACGAGAATTTGACCCATATATACTTGGAATGTTTATCGACATTTGTTAGTGAGAAACTTAGAGAAAATGTTATTCGTATGGAGTTATTATTGAATGTCATAAGGGTGATATTCGCGTGTAGTACGCCGGATAACGGTGACGATGTAAGGGAGGTTGTTGTGAAGTTTTTGGAGAGAAATTTCGTGGAGTTGATTAAATTTAACGAAGAGAATAATTGTAAGTATTTTTTAGTTTTCAAATCAAAATATACTTTAACAAATTTACAAGCCGTGAATATTTAACGGATAAAGATTTGGTACTCTGTGGCTCAGTGGTAGCGCAAGTGCCTTTAAGTCGCAAAGTACCGGGTTCGAGAACGGGAAACGATCTTCCGATTGGTTTGGGTTTTGGATGTTCATCTATATATATGTATCTATTATAAAATATAGTACCTATCATTGAGTTTGCTATAAGTTTACAACTTATTGTGCGGCTAGCTCAATCTGTGCCATTTGTCCTTATATATTTATCTATTCTTTATCTGTCATTACTATCACTACATAGTGTAAAACAAAGTCGCTGTTACTGTCTGCCTGTCCCTATGTATACTTAAAACTTTAAAACTACGCAACGGATTTTGAAGCGGTATTTTTTAATAGATAAGTGATTCAAGAGGAAGGTTTATATGTATAATACATTGCATAATATTGTAGAGAAACACGGATAAATTTTGCGGTTTCTAATGTGATGTCGTAAATGAATACATTAGTTTGCACTTACATTGCAAACGCTGGCTGAACCCCACGAGATAAATCAAATGAATGTACTACAGTATTGTACACCTTAAAAAGGTCAACAAAAAAGTCCGCGGTGGTATATGTCTATCTCTTAAGGATAACCCACAATTAAGTATCAGCATTGCACCCGTGCGAAGCCGGGGCGGGTCGCTAGTTATTTATATATGTACATTTTAATATTTATTCGGTCCTCATACGAGATTGGTCGAAGATTTGTGAACTACGCTTTCCTCGACAAATGAGAAAGTAGGTACTTACCTATTTTATATTTCAGTTGAATATACAGCAACGCTTTGGTCAACAACAGTCACACTCCTGGAAGATGACGAGGCCTGTCTCCGCCAGCGCTGCGGCGCCGTTCTGAGCAGCCTCTGGCAAATTCCCCGCACCATTCCCGCTCGGACATCTGCTCTGCTGAGGCACAGGCTGCAGGACTCTGGGGAACACAGCACGGCGCTGCTGGTGGTACTGTCGCTGTTGGACTTCAAGTCTGAAGTCTGCATGACTGACGAAATCAATGACGAGGTGCGTATATCTTTCAGGGCGCCTTCTCACATTCTGAGACAGGCATTGGAATGGACTCCTCAAGGAAAGAAGAAGCGTGGTCGACCAAAGCAGACCTGGCGGCGATCGGTAGCGGCGGTGAAGACAATCGGGTTGTCTTGGCCCGAAGTGAAGCGCGTTGGTCAAGACAGAACGAGATGGAGAAGCACTGTAGCGGCCCTCTGCCCACCCATGGGTCATAGGAAAATAAGTCAAGTCTTTCAGGGCTGTCCATCTTCAACTGCCTGTACCTGTCCGGTGGTAGCTGGTATTACTTCGAGTACGCGCCCGGCCTTCCGAACTGTTACTTGCTACTTTTCCCCCATTCATCCGAATGAGTAGTATCCCAATGTCTTCATTCCCTTCCCAAATCAAACAAATTCCTATCTTTCCCCAGCTTTTTATCCTTCCCCAGAAGCACAAGCCAAAAATAATGCTCTCGCAAACCCGCCTGCCAAACGTGGTGTGTATGATAATATCCTCCCATGGAACCAAGTATCCTTGGGTGAGGCCTTTGTCCAACAGTGGACATACAACCGTAATAATGACGATGAGTATTTTTCTGGGCTAAAAGTTCAGATATATTTGATACAAATAAATTTTGTATATCTTCTTTTATTGATTTGGTAATAACAACGAGAACAACTCTAAACTAACTCAAAACGATCTCAACAACTACGGAACCTTTTTAATGAAACATGCACTAAGTTGGACTACACCGATTCCAAACCAAAAAATATTTTTTGCAGTCTGACTTCATCAATTTCGAGATAGGTCCGGAGAAACATACAAATATACAAACATTTACTTATGAAATTTAGTAACCATATTAGAAGCTGTTACAGACCTATACAAAAACTGCGCAATTATGAAAATATCATAGTTGTACAAGTTGAATTGATAACCCCCTCTTTTTGAAGTATTTTATTTTAAAATATTCTTACTTTGCTTTTCAGTGTCGAGTATTCGATCAAAACGAGAGGCACAACATCATTCTAGAAGAAACTGTGTGGACCAACGACTGTGCCGACAGAATACGACAGCTCCACACCGACAGCACACTGGAACACGTACTCAGTGTGTGTGAACACCCCACGTACAGGCCGGCCATAGACAAACTGTGCAATCATAATGTGATCATGTTCAAGAAAATCGCTCGAGGCGAGACAGTGGCTAAAACAGCCGCCTTGAACCCTAAAATACAACTGTTTATTAATCAATTGACGAAATAATAATAAAATATATTTGTTACGTAACTATCTGTTTATTTACAATAGCATCTCAGATAACAAACTTACAAATACATAACATCCGATGAATCGCTCACACACATTTGGTTCTCAAAAACAATAGCTTGTATAACATACACAGTAACTAAACACCATTCTATCACAATTAAGAATAATGGGTCTTTACCTTCGATCAAATATAATGGTAGATACACGATTCGCGCTCGAAAAGTGGCACCGGCAAAACAGCGCACTAATCGAGTTTCGGAGCTGTTTTGTCCACAGTTTCAATAAACAGCGCTAACACTCACACGTCTCGCGATGACGAAGGTCAGTGAAAAGATGCAAACACTAGGTATGCTTCAAATATGAAAAAGAAAGATGGAGTGTCATACTTTCAGTATGTACCGTTTTTGTCGTTGTTTGTAAGTATGCATGATGTTTTGCTTTGGGACATTTATTTAGGCTTCATTTTGTATGAGACTGTGTATCTACCATTATATTTGATCGTAGGTCTTTGAACCTATGAAATTGGCATTTTGTTTCTAATGACTAAGATTTAGTTACACACATTATTTTTTTTAATTTACATTAACATTCTACACGCATTATTTTAAGTTTTTCTGAATTTAATTATTAAAAAATGCTCATGAAAAGAACTCGTTCAGATGTTGTCTGTCTTGATCAAAAATTTCGTTATTTTACTATTCTTATTCTTCATTTTTGTAAATTTTATAATGCGTAAATCAAGCTTATTATTGCCCGTAAATACATGCAAAATTTCACTTTAGTTGAATTTATCAAATCCGAAATGATACACAAAACTTAAGTTTGTGTGTGAAAAATTCGAAATAGATATTTTGAGTAAGTGAAAAATTATAACTTGAAATATCTAAAGTAAAAACTCTTAAAGAAAACGCCGATTTCATAGGTAATAAACCCAATATCAAGGAAAGACATGGAGATATCATAATGGCGATTGAATAAATAATCGCCCATTTTGAAATATCGATAAAAATACTTGGATATGGAATATTTAGAATTCAGGATTACTGGACTATGTTTCCTTCTTCCACCGGGTATAAATTTCAACTGATAAAAAGTCATAAAAATGAAAAATCAATATACATAAACATATAAATGTTTCTACACTACACATCATACCATCTTGTCTCTTTGAATTCTGTACACTTCACTAGCCACCTGACTGTTCTTGAAGTTTATCTTATCTTTTTTCTCCTTACTGCTGTCCTTTTCTAAATTATCTTTTATCTCTTTCACACTTTTCTCCACCTCCTTATCAGATTTCTGTGTCAGTCTTTCTAATTTACTCCTAAACCCTTCTTCTTGTTCACTTTCTTCGTTATCATTGAATAAGTCTTTAACCGATACGAGTCTATGTGAGTTCCCTACTCTTAACAACTTTTTCAATCCTCTTGAAGCCTTCTGTTCTATTAATCCAAGTAATCCCCAATCATCAGACTTGGGTCCTTCCAATCCAGCTTCTAATTGCCACGCAGCATTTCTGACTTCCATTTTGAGTCGTTCGCATTCATCAAAGCTAACATTTCTGCTGACGTTCAACATTTGTTCCAAGGGGTTGACTATGTACAGCGGAAGTGCACTGGGCTTCCGTATAGGCTTGCCTTCGACGATGGATATAGCCTTTTCTGAGAACTCGAACTGTGCGTAGAACTCAAAGAACTGCAGGAGCAGCGTCTCGAGGTTGGCCTGGTTCTGTCCGTAGCACTCGGGGGGCAGCTTGTTCATGTCGCGGAGGAATGTGCAATTCATGTTCTCTTCTGCTATTCTTATGTCCTCTTTGCCTGGAATATGATAACAGTGTAAAATTGTGATTACAGGTAAATTGGTTACGGAAAAGCAGATAATAAGGATGATTGGGATGCACATACTCCTTGGGATTTATTCATGATCATTCATCATTTCAGTCACATATAGTCTACTCCTGGACATGGGCTCCAGGATTCTTCGTTCCATGGGAGGATATTGCCATACCATGTTCGGCAGGCGGGTTCGCGATCAGTTTCTTTGGCTTGTACTTCCAACACTGCTGCCCAATCGGAAACATTTTAAAGCTGGGTAAGGATAGGAATTTGTTGGATCTGGGAAGGGAATGAAGGTAATGGGGTACTACTCACTCAGATGAATGGAAAAGCAAGTAGCAGCTCGGGAGGCCGGACGCGCGTATGATGCCATACATGGAACGTGCCTGTAACCACACGTAGTTAAGGATGACATCCCTGAGCAGCAAAAACAGCACTAACCAGCTCTCTTGACCAAGGTCTTGACCGCCGGCAGCACGAAGCCGTCAGCGGTGTTCTGCTGCAGGAAGAACAGCACCATGAGCGTGAGCGGGAAGTTGGTGACCCAGCGGCCGGGGTGCGGCGAGGTGAGGCCGTGCGCCGCGGCCCAGCGCCGCACCGCCACGGCCAGCGGCCGCGCCCGGGGGTCCAGCGAGCCCAGGGCCCACAGCAGCTCCGACATGTACACGCCCGACCTGCTAAACCACCTTTTTAGCAGTTTCTTGTGGTAGCCACGCTACCGACAAAAGTGATTCTTGCTTACAGCATGAATGGGTCGGCTAGTCCGGGGAAGTACCACACTCTCGCAGAAAATCGACGTTTAAGTAGAAAGCTTTGCCGCTTCCTAGCTTCGTTTGGTGAGTTAGTCGGTGGTCCGTCCTTCCTCCGACTGCTTCAAAGGCCGGCAACACTCCTGTTACATCTTGGTGTTGCTGTTGTCCATGAGCAACGCTGATCGCTTACCATCAGGTGACTCGTTTACTCGTTCGCCATCCTACATCATTAAAAAAACTCATGCATTAGGCGTCTCCACTGACGAGCAGTGGAGCGACGAGCTTAGCAATGTATAAATTGACCAATCACAATACTCGAAAGTCATTGGAGACGCAGCTTTAAAGACCTAAACAGATTTTACTTGATCACTTACATGTGACCGAAACTTTCGGAAATTGTTTTACAGCTATCCTCACATATTTTAAACAGTAGATGATACTCATCTGTATCTATGCTAACATTATAAAGTGAAAAGATGTGTGGTATCCGGCAGAGTAGAATAGGACCACTCGAAGTCTTCCCGTGGATGTCGTAGAAGACGACTAAGGAAATACAAGCTAAACAAAGCTTTTAAACATCTAAGAGACCTCCAGCGTGGAGAGTGTAGGCCAAGTCACCAGAGTTGCTCTGGCCAAGTATGGCCCTAGTAGTACAGAGAGGGTCGTACTCCTGTAGTGGAGACTAAAAAGGACCTGATGATGAAAAGATGTGTAATGGATAAACTCAACGATTGGCACTGACATGTTCCCGTAGCAGAGGTCGCACTCGAGCGCCGCCAGGTCGTGCGCGTACTTGACGATGGGCACGCGCGCGTGCAGAATGCGCGCCACGCGCGTGGCCCCCGCCACGCGCAGCTCCAGCAGCCCCGCCGCCAGCTCCAGCTGCCGCTGCCACAAGCGCACGCCGCTCTCGCACCGCTTCTCCTGGTACACCAGCCGCTTGGCGGGGTCGCTCTGCGGATAACAATCACCATCACCACCACTCGACCTTATGTATCCTGTATGTACCTTCGATCGAGGAGACAAATCGCCTGCGGTATTGAAAAAAGAAACAAGATCCGAGACATCCTCTATATGGAACTCAACCTTCTGCTAGTCGCCTTAAAAGCCATAGTAGCTGGTAACGCGAGCAAAGTCTCAATTTAAAAAACGCAATAAAAAATTTAATATTATTATGTACATGTTTCCTACGCCGCTTTATCAATGTTTTTATGTTGGTTGTCCTGTCTGTTGTGGAAGCGTGGGGGGAGGAAAGATGGCGCGGAGCCTCTTCGCCCCTGACACTGCTGTCTATGAACCTTGACCGATAAGGTTGTTTTTGACCAGTCGCGCGCACCTGCATATATGTAAATGTGCATTATTCATTGTGATTCTAATTTGGGAATCACACGCCGCCCATTGACGCTGGATCTCGTGAATCCATTTATTTTGTGAAAAAGGGATAAGGACTCGTAATCCTTTGTGTAAAGACTGACACGTGTATTGTTCACCAACACCCCCCTGAAGAAGTCCTGGCGGTGGATAGCAGCTACGTGGACGTGGAATCTACATTCAGGTCAGTCCTCATATTAACATTGATGGCGGTTCTTATCATATCCTTTTTTACACGCAGTGAGGATACCTTTAGGCATCTTCATTCTTTGGGAGCATATCCCACCAGGTGGTAGCTATTTACACGCTAACCTACCATAAGTTTGGTCCTTTCGAGTCTGGATAACATCCAGCTTAAAAATTCCCGCTATTTTTGCGTATTTTACGCACAAAAACGCATTTCTCAGCGCCGCCATATTCATTGGCTGACGCTTATTTTACGCCCCATTACCCAGTAGTTTGGTTTATAAGCTGAGATAATATTCCAGCTTATAAACTCGCTTATTTCACGTAATTTTACGCATAAAACGCAATTTAGTAGTGCCGGCACAAACACCGGCCGACGCCCATTTTTGCATTCCATACTGTTAAATACAGTATTGTCAGTAAATACATACAATATATGGATGCAAATTGCTTTGCATAATTGGTTATAATCTAGTTGGTTAAAACTAACTTATCGCTGCTTCTTAACTTGTAGTTTTTTCGCCCGTACCAAGCACCGCCTACCCTCAGATTTTCAATATCAAGATTTTAAGTCGCAATTATGACGGAAAAATCAGGAGATAGCGAAGTTAGGATGACTTTGTTAGTCAGTAAGAGGGACGCATTATTTCAACGTGTTAATCGTTTGTATGATGCATCGAAGAAGATTGTTTCGTACGATTTGTCGTTAAGAAGTAATGAAAATTTTATGTCTGAATCAGAAATGTTAGATGATTGGCGCCATAAGTTTGAATCTATTGTAGATGAAATAAATAAATTAAAATTGAGTTCAAGACCTATCGGGGTCCCAGACTACGCCTGTCTGGACTCATTTGAAGATTTATATTCGCGGATTAAACGAACTCGAAATAAGATAAACGAGAGCTTGAAGCAGAGTTCACACACTGCGAGTGACTCAAACAAGTCAGTAGTGAAATTAGAACATTTAGTAATTCCGAGTTTTGACGGTCGCCCAGAAAATTGGAATGTTTTCTATCAGTCATTTAAGACTAATATTCATTTGAATCAACAATTGTCTGACTCGCAGCGCGTGCAGTATTTAATTGCCAAATTGACTCATGACGCATTAAAATTCACTGCAGGTATTGTTCCCAGTGGAGAAACGTATCAAATCTTATGGGACAGCTTGGTTAAAAAATATCATGATAAACGTGCCCTAGGTACATTTTATTTAAATAATATTTTAGACTTAAAAAATTGCTCGCATAGTGCGAACGCACTTGACTCATTTATAAGTAAATTTTCCGCATCATTTTCGGCACTTAAAGAATTAGATATACCTGATCTGACAGACTTTGTTATGCTACAATGCGCTTTAAGAAAAATGGATGCTCAAAGTATTCAATCATTTGAATTATCTGTTCGGGATGAAAAGATACCAACAACGCAACAGCTGATCTCCTTTGTACAAGATCAGGCTAAAATATTGGAGCGCTCCAACCCTCGTTACTCATCATATATGAATAAGCAACCCGTAACTAAAACCCGTGATCAGACGTCACATACCTATAAGACGTTTATGACCGGTACTAATGTACATACAGGTTGTAGCTTATGCGCTAAAGGTGATCATAGACATTTATACGATTGCCCACAGTTTAAGAGTATGCGCGATGCTAAAACTCGATACGATTATATCAAATCGAAACGCGGGTGCGTTAATTGTTTGAGTACCCTACATACGCTACCGGATTGTAAAAGTACTTCGGTCTGTTTCTGTCAGAAAAAACATCATAAGTTGTTGCACTTTGCAAATAACAATAATCATAATTTGAAATCACGCGCGAATGTAGGCGCCGGAGCCGTTGAGCATTTGTCACAGTCGACCGCGACTTCATGCGCAGCCGTATCTGTCGATCGGCCCGCTTTGGAACATAATAATATTCAAACGTTTTCTGTCACTACTATGCTTCGCGAGAATTCAATTATGAACGCAGATACGTCTTCTCAGTCGTATGCTACTAGTTATAAGGGTGATATTATTTTATCGACCGCTCAAGTTTATGTATGCCCTAAAGATGGTATTAATAAAAAATATATCGTTCTGTTACATCCCTAGGATGTTAGT
>OX383941.1:7500-15000 GCA_947532085.1 Elegia similella
TCCAAACAGGAATCAAAAGGAATTTCCGAAATCGGTCGACAAACAAAGACGCTACGTCATTTTTAGTATTCGGGACCCCAGGTCCCGAGGGAGTCTGAAAATAATTTTTCTGGACACAGATCTTGCATGTTGACGTCGAGCCGATCCTGGGGATACTTTTGATTTTTTCCTACGATCACTGGATCCGGAGATCCCCTCCATTTTTTGGACATTTTAAGTAGCATTTCACTCTTGGCCATTTTCACAAAATTTCAAAAATTTTTTGCTCCGGAACCAGAGGTCGTAGGAACCCGGGGTTTTCACCTCAGACATTAGCGTCCTTGGGACTATTTGGAAAAAAAATTCTCGGGAGTTTTCCAATTTTCACGGAGAATTTTCCGGAAAATTCCGGGAGACTTCTCAAAACACCAAAATTGGACTCAAACACGCTGACAACCCCGAATAAGCCGAAAGCCGCGTTCTCCTAGGACCAAAATTGACTGTTTCAGCTCCAGAAATTTGAACCCCGGGCTCAGTTTTGGCAAACTTTAAAATTTTTTATCTCCTAAACGGTTTGTCCTACAAGAACGCGGTTTTCACTAAAGGAATCAGTGGCCCCGAGACTATCTCTAAAAAATTCAGCACGACTCTACATAGAGTCATATTGTAGAGAGCCGTAACACTCAAACTTACAGTCCGTTAAAATCTTCAAAATTTGGATTTAACTGGGGAAGAACTGAGGAAAAGAGCAACAAGGCTCCGTTTTATCCCGGTTCAACGATTTTCTCCTAGGAGAAAATCCGGAAACCACCACATTTTCATCAGTTCCCTCTAGTACGTGAGTAGAAAGACCGGGGGGGGTTTAGGAAACCTGAACGCACGTCAAGAAATGGCGACTAAGCAAAATGTCAGTAAGCCCAACACCGCGAAAGGAAACAAGCCTTTAGGGATACCTGGTGCAACGACTGGTCAGAAAAGGACCCAGAAGTCGTCCAAAACCACACCCACGCCAAAAGGCTTACAGGGAGAAACCGTGTCGGAAACGGAAATTACATCTTCCCCGCCCCACTCTCCGGCAACCCTGACTACTATTAGCGTGGAACAGGAGCGAGAATTAATGGCTGCCCTTGACGAGTTGGGTGTCCCCGAACCAGACCCTACTACCATTGAAGCTGATCCATCAGAGGCAGAAGTCCCCCAAAAAAGGAGGGAAAGTATTCTGCCAACAAGTGCAGGAACAGGCGTGTGCATGGACCTAGCCACAGTGAAAGCCAACACCTGGCTTCAAGCAGGGAAGACCGCTCTAGAACAAGCGGGAAACATGAAACGAGAGTGCAAGGCAGTGGTTCAGCAGAGCCTGCAGTTTATGTACGAGAGCATACTTGCGCTTTCGGATTCACGTTCCAGACACCGCCTTAGCTTAGAACAAGAAAAGCTGCGACACGCCGAGGTGGCCCAGATAAGGGAAGAAAACCACGCCAACAAACTAAAAAAGATTAACGAAGCCTATGAGACCAGCATCAAAGAGATTCTAAGTGTGACACGGGAACAAAAGCGGGCTATTGAGGAAATAAGTCGATGGCTCACCTTTGAGCTTCTGGGACCCATTGGCCAGCTCGAGCCAATAAAACAACAAATGGAAAAGATGGTGACAAAATCTATAGAACCACCGAATGTTGTTCCACACTCATCTTTGGGGGGAGATGCACTCACCGAGAGACTAATCTTGGAGCTGGGTTGCATCAAGACCGAAATGGCTAACATGGCAGCCCAGCTGAGAACCATAAGCCTGGACGTGGAGCGATGGCGAGCGGATACATTGGTTCCAAGTGTGGCCGAAGCCCGCTCACCATCAGCAACACCGCCTAGGATGGAGAGGTCTGAAAAAACCCTCCATGAAGAGGATCTAATAAAAATTATGGAAGGAACAAGAGACATAATTAAGCAAGAAATAAAAATAGCCTCAGCAGAACAGGCAATCACTAGGCAAGAACTTAAAAACGAAATCCGAAGAGCAACCGACCCATTATTAAGTCTCACCAAAACAGTTCGGGACGAAATCATAGAGGTCCGAGATCTCACGCTCAGCGCACCAGCCTTAACGACAGCGGCTTCGGGCCTAGGACACGAAATGCTCACGGCAGACACCGCTGCCTGCATCCAGGAAGTTTTGGCACCCATTATGAGTAAAATGGCTACCTACGCAGAAGCACTTAGCAAACAGACAGTGAAGGAGCCCCAGAGTTCTTCTGCCTCGCCCCCTACCGCAGGGCCAAATAAAACACAGCCTGCTCCGAAAACAAACCATAGGGTGGTAGTGGAATCAATAGATCCCCGTAAAACTGGAGATGATGTCATCAACATACTTAAAACTAATGTCGATGTAATAGCTCTTGGCATAGGCGTTAACACCCTTAAGAAGGTGAGAGGGAACAAGGTACTAGTGGGATGCCAGACGGCAGACGAAGGAAAGACCTTCTGCGAAGCCGTAAGGAATACCTCAGCTGGCCTCACGGCAGAACATGCAGTTACCAGAAATCCGCAACTCCGTATCACGGGCGTCACCACTGAAGCTAGTGACTCGGAAGTGATAACGGCCATAAGGAGTCAGAATAAGTCGCTACTTGAGGAGATCCCTGCGCAAGCAAACAAAATAAAAGTCCTGAGACGCACTAAAGGCCGAACGAAAGAAAGGTGCTCAGTCATCATAGAATGTAGCCCACAGATCTGGAGAGCCTTAGTCGACAAAAGCCTACGAATAGGTTACCAAATTGTCCCAACAACAGACCAATCCCCAGTTATCCAATGCTACCGCTGTCTTGGTTTCGGCCACCAAGCCAGGTCCTGTAATGGTCAGCCCAGTTGCGGATACTGTGCAGGACCGCATGATACAAGGGAATGCCCAAATCGAGACGGTGCACCTTACTGCATTAACTGCAAGGAGACGACTGACGAACCTCATCCGGCATATTCCCAACAATGTCCAGTCTGGCAAAAATGGGATAGGATAGCACGATCTAACGTAAGCTACTGCTAAGGACAAGACAGGCGGTTCAAAATCCAGCATGGACCTTGGAGTCATCCAAATAAACTTGGGGAGAGGACGAGCAGCATCGCACGATCTGCTGAACACGGCTGCCGCTATCAAAACACAAATTATAATGCTGCAGGAGCCCTATGTAGGAGCGGGAACATATTTCAAGACAAGTTTTGGCAGAATATACCAAAACACAACGGGTCCAGACACCACTAGAGCAGCAATTATCATCGCAAACCCAAACTTAAAAATCATCAAAAATCCGGATTTGATAACAAAGGATATAGCCGCCATAAAAATTAATTTGGGAAAAATTGAGCTGGGGATTATTAGCGTATATATGGATGGAAGAAAGGACATCCAGACCCAAATAAAAGACATCGTAAGAACTATCGATTTACTTGGAACCAAGCACATTATTATCGGAGGCGACTTTAACGCTGAAAGTCTATGGTGGGGTTGCGAGTCAGATGATGATAGGGGTAGAGCTATTGAAGACATGATGGCTGAGCGAGGTCTAAACGTTATAAACCAAGGAAGCGTGCCAACATTCTACGTCTTCAGAAACGGTGTATTATATTCGAGCATAGTGGATGTAACTGTAACCACTACCGAGCTCCTCCCTATGGTCTCAAAATGGAGAGTCGATACCGAAATGCTACAACTGTCGGACCACAGACCAATAACCTTCAGGATCAGGCTTAATAGTTCCGAAGAAAATACATCACATCCTACAACCAGAAAATTTAACACAAGGAAAGCAGACTGGGAACGATTCAGGGCAGCCCTGAAAGAGTCACTGATCTTGGACAAAATAACAAAGATAGCATTCGAACATATCCAAATTCCAGAGGATCTGGAACTGATGGTGGGACGCTTCATGGATTGCGTAGAAAGAGCTTCCGAAAGTTCGATGCCGCCAGTTAAATCCAAACCACGACCGAAAATGGCAAAATGGTGGTCGCCAGCGTTACAGACCCAAAAAAATGAAGTGAAAAGACTACGAAGAAAGATCCGAGGAGCAAATCCACAAAGGAAAGCTGCGGTAATCCAGGCATACGTAGATGCCAAAGCCGCCTATAAAAAGGCCATCGAATCTGCAATCTTCGAAAGCTGGAAAACATTCACTTCTCAACAAGAAAAGGAACACATTTGGGACGTAACACTGAGGGTGATCAGAGCAAGCAACCGGATGGAGGAAGATAGTTTGCTGCGAAACCCAAACAATAACTCTGTCCTAGATGCCCAAGGGTCCGCAGAACTGCTGGCGGCCACTTTCTACCCCCCAGATGAGCCAGAAACGGATAATGAGGAGCAGAGAAATATCCGCAGAGACGCTCTGACCTTAACGCAGACACTGAAAAGGGAAAAGCACAACTATAAACCCATCACCATATGCGAAATCCAAAATGTCTTAAAAAACATGAGCTCCAAAAAAGCCCCCGGCCCCGATGGTTTTACCGCGGACATATGTTCACAAGTCTTGGAAGCAGTCCCAGACATACTATTGGCCATGTATAACGCTTGCCTGAGATTGGGACACTTCCCCAAAGCCTGGAAAAAAGCCAGAATTAGAGTTATCCCCAAGCCAGGAAAGGACAATTATATGAGCCCCAAATCGTTCAGACCAATAGGATTATTATCGGTAATGGGTAAAATCTTGGAAAAGATTATCGCAAATAGGCTCTGGTGGACGCTTGGAGTTGGGGGTCGCTTGGATCCAAGGCAGTACGGGTTTGTCCCTCAACGTAGCACAGAGGACGCCCTTTATGACGCTACAACTATAATACAAGAGGCACGCCGCAGACGTGAAATAGTTGTAGTGGTGTCCCTAGACATAGAGGGAGCATTTGATAACGCGTGGTGGCCCTTTATGATCCTAGAATTGGAAAAAAGAGGCGCAGACCCGATATTGTTGAGGATCATGACAAGTTACCTAAGCGACCGGTCAATTGAGTTGTGTTACGCGGGAGCCAAGGTACATCACAACACCAGCAAAGGATGTATACAAGGCTCCACCTGTGGACCTCTGCTCTGGAATGTCCAACTGGATCCGTTGCTGAAGGACACGAGAAATTTGCGAGCACAAATACAGGCATTTGCTGATGACATAATTATAATAGCTTCTGGGAAAACCACAGCAGAAGTGGAAAGGAACGCCAACGAAGCACTCAATGCGGTGTCAGAATGGGGACATAAAGCTAAAATGAAATTTGCCGCTCATAAAACCCAGGCAATGCTCACTACAAAGAAACTTAAGTACAATCAACCAAAGCTGTATTTGGAGGGAGTTGAGCTGCAATTTACTGACACCTTAAAGGTACTAGGCGTCACCCTAGACAGAAACTTCAACTACAACGCACATGTCAAAGCACAAACTAAAAAATGTCTAAACCTGTACAAACAAATCTCGAGAGCAACTAGAGCCACATGGGGACTTAATAGCCAGATAATTAAGACTCTGTATGCGGTAGTGGTAGAGCCAACAATGCTTTATGCCGCGGGAGTGTGGGGGGAAATGGCACCAAACAGATGGAACCGGAAGAGATTGGACCGCACTACGCGATATTTCTCCATACTGGTAGCAAAGGCCCACCGCACGTCATCTTTGACGGCCACAGCAGTCATCGCCGGCATCATACCACTCGATCTAAGAGCCAAAGAGCTTCTACAAGTCTACGAAACTAAGAGAGGGAAACCCCTAGCTGACCTCCCTGGGCGAATGTTGGAGATGAGGGTGAGCAAATTTGACTTGCCACATCCTTCAGAAAGGAAGCAACTGACAGTCAAACTAGTGTCTGCCCCCTCTGACCTACCAGAAGCTTCTGACACCAAAACAACCCTAGCTTACACAGATGGAAGCAAGATAGAAGGTAAGGTGGGCGCAGCGGTCAGTTTTTGGAGAGAGGGTAAAGAAGTGAAACACACAGGTCTGCGTCTGGCAAGCTACTGTAGTGTGTTCCAGGCGGAGCTAGCAGCAATCCTACGTGCAGTACAAATGACCAGCCGGTGCAAACCTGGAATAACCTATATCCTGAGTGACTCCAGATCAGCCCTAGAAGCCCTAGCAGACCCCGAAAGCTTGAACCCCCTGGCCCAAAAAATTAGAAATGAAACCACCCGGCTGCAAAATGAAGGTCACAAGATGGAGTGGTGTTGGGTCAAGGCACATGTGGGGATCCCTGGTAATGAACGCGCAGACGAACTAGCGAAAAAGGCAGCACTGACCAGCAAACAAGCGCCATTTTACGACGCATTTCCCCTTTCTTACGCCAAGCAAATGATCAGGGCCAAAATATTGGATGAGTGGCAGATAAGATTTCAGGAAGCAACCACGGGGGCCTCCATCAAACTCTTCATTGATGACATACGACTGGGCTATAAGGTATTCCAAAAAGCTCACCATAACAATCTGGACGCACAATTGTTTACAGGTCATGGTGGATTTAGAGCGTATTTGTTTAGATTTGGTTTGGCTTCGACTCCATGCTGCCCTTGCGATGGGGAAACCAGTGAAAACTTGGAACATATCATCATGGAATGCCCCAGATATGGCGCCTCCAGACTGGAGTGCGAGTTCAGGCTGGGAATGGAGCTCAATGCTGAAAATATCAAGAGTGCATTTAGGGACGCTTACCTCAGGGAGATCCTGTTGGAATTCTGCCGCAAGGTAGTGCGTTCCGCTGCAAGAGCAAATGGATCCATCACAGCCATCAAATGATCCGAGTCGAGCTGTGAGCCCGAATTTCAGTCTTACACACCAACTTTCAAGCCCTACAACTTCCAAATTTAGTAATTCCAAATTTAGTCCCCTTGCTTTTAGAATTTGAGAATTCCTTCACTGCAGATCCCAGACCTTCCAGTTGGCCAGTTCCAAAAAAAAAAAAAAAAAAAAAAATTTTCACGTGCCACCCTCTTTACGGGAGTGAGCTGGAGGGCCGGCTCGGTGCCAGTGGATATCGGGCACAAATAGATCTCGGGGCACGGCGTTCGCAGTGTATTAAACACAGTGCATGTCAATAGCCACGGGCCACGGACCACGGGCCAAGGTATCGGTCATGGGTCACGAGCCACTGGCAAAGAGGGGAAAAAAAAAAAAAAAAAAAAAAAAAATCGAGGTACACATGTCTCAGGTCCAGAACTAAATCACGGACCTAGGCAAACAGATGACAACACCAATAAGCCCAGAGCATCGGGCCACGGACCACGGGCCAAGGTTCGGTCACGGGTCACGGGCTACGGGCAAAAGTAAAAACACTGAGCACAGGCAACGAGCTACGAGCCACCAGACAATGATCTGGGGCCACGGGCCCGGGCCAAGGTAAGTGCAAAATCTGCGAATAAAAGTCGCCACCTTGGATCTTTTGTGACCAATAACCACATGTGGATACCCGGGTCGGTTCTTCAGAGCATCTCAAAGCAACGACAAACTGACAGACTAACAAGTTCGCAAAGTTAATTTTACATAGTTTAATTAGAAAATC
>OX383941.1:17500-45000 GCA_947532085.1 Elegia similella
CCTAACCTAACCTAACCTAACCTAACCTAACCTAACCTAACCTAACCTAACCTAACCTAACCTAACCTAACCTAACCTAACCTAACCTAACCTAACCTAACCTAACCTAACCTAACCTAACCTAACCTAACCTAACCTAACCTAACCTAACCTAACCTAACCTAACCTAACCTAACCTAACCTAACCTAACCTAACCTAACCTAACCTAACCTAACCTAACCTAACCTAACCTAACCTAACCTAACCTAACCTAACCTAACCTAACCTAACCTAACCTAACCTAACCTAACCTAACCTAACCTAACCTAACCTAACCTAACCTAACCTAACCTAACCTAACCTAACCTAACCTAACCTAACCTAACCTAACCTAACCTAACCTAACCTAACCTAACCTAACCTAACCTAACCTAACCTAACCTAACCTAACCTAACCTAACCTAACCTAACCTAACCTAACCTAACCTAACCTAACCTAACCTAACCTAACCTAACCTAACCTAACCTAACCTAACCTAACCTAACCTAACCTAACCTAACCTAACCTAACCTAACCTAACCTAACCTAACCTAACCTAACCTAACCTAACCTAACCTAACCTAACCTAACCTAACCTAACCTAACCTAACCTAACCTAACCTAACCTAACCTAACCTAACCTAACCTAACCTAACCTAACCTAACCTAACCTAACCTAACCTAACCTAACCTAACCTAACCTAACCTAACCTAACCTAACCTAACCTAACCTAACCTAACCTAACCTAACCTAACCTAACCTAACCTAACCTAACCTAACCTAACCTAACCTAACCTAACCTAACCTAACCTAACCTAACCTAACCTAACCTAACCTAACCTAACCTAACCTAACCTAACCTAACCTAACCTAACCTAACCTAACCTAACCTAACCTAACCTAACCTAACCTAACCTAACCTAACCTAACCTAACCTAACCTAACCTAACCTAACCTAACCTAACCTAACCTAACCTAACCTAACCTAACCTAACCTAACCTAACCTAACCTAACCTAACCTAACCTAACCTAACCTAACCTAACCTAACCTAACCTAACCTAACCTAACCTAACCTAACCTAACCTAACCTAACCTAACCTAACCTAACCTAACCTAACCTAACCTAACCTAACCTAACCTAACCTAACCTAACCTAACCTAACCTAACCTAACCTAACCTAACCTAACCTAACCTAACCTAACCTAACCTAACCTAACCTAACCTAACCTAACCTAACCTAACCTAACCTAACCTAACCTAACCTAACCTAACCTAACCTAACCTAACCTAACCTAACCTAACCTAACCTAACCTAACCTAACCTAACCTAACCTAACCTAACCTAACCTAACCTAACCTAACCTAACCTAACCTAACCTAACCTAACCTAACCTAACCTAACCTAACCTAACCTAACCTAACCTAACCTAACCTAACCTAACCTAACCTAACCTAACCTAACCTAACCTAACCTAACCTAACCTAACCTAACCTAACCTAACCTAACCTAACCTAACCTAACCTAACCTAACCTAACCTAACCTAACCTAACCTAACCTAACCTAACCTAACCTAACCTAACCTAACCTAACCTAACCTAACCTAACCTAACCTAACCTAACCTAACCTAACCTAACCTAACCTAACCTAACCTAACCTAACCTAACCTAACCTAACCTAACCTAACCTAACCTAACCTAACCTAACCTAACCTAACCTAACCTAACCTAACCTAACCTAACCTAACCTAACCTAACCTAACCTAACCTAACCTAACCTAACCTAACCTAACCTAACCTAACCTAACCTAACCTAACCTAACCTAACCTAACCTAACCTAACCTAACCTAACCTAACCTAACCTAACCTAACCTAACCTAACCTAACCTAACCTAACCTAACCTAACCTAACCTAACCTAACCTAACCTAACCTAACCTAACCTAACCTAACCTAACCTAACCTAACCTAACCTAACCTAACCTAACCTAACCTAACCTAACCTAACCTAACCTAACCTAACCTAACCTAACCTAACCTAACCTAACCTAACCTAACCTAACCTAACCTAACCTAACCTAACCTAACCTAACCTAACCTAACCTAACCTAACCTAACCTAACCTAACCTAACCTAACCTAACCTAACCTAACCTAACCTAACCTAACCTAACCTAACCTAACCTAACCTAACCTAACCTAACCTAACCTAACCTAACCTAACCTAACCTAACCTAACCTAACCTAACCTAACCTAACCTAACCTAACCTAACCTAACCTAACCTAACCTAACCTAACCTAACCTAACCTAACCTAACCTAACCTAACCTAACCTAACCTAACCTAACCTAACCTAACCTAACCTAACCTAACCTAACCTAACCTAACCTAACCTAACCTAACCTAACCTAACCTAACCTAACCTAACCTAACCTAACCTAACCTAACCTAACCTAACCTAACCTAACCTAACCTAACCTAACCTAACCTAACCTAACCTAACCTAACCTAACCTAACCTAACCTAACCTAACCTAACCTAACCTAACCTAACCTAACCTAACCTAACCTAACCTAACCTAACCTAACCTAACCTAACCTAACCTAACCTAACCTAACCTAACCTAACCTAACCTAACCTAACCTAACCTAACCTAACCTAACCTAACCTAACCTAACCTAACCTAACCTAACCTAACCTAACCTAACCTAACCTAACCTAACCTAACCTAACCTAACCTAACCTAACCTAACCTAACCTAACCTAACCTAACCTAACCTAACCTAACCTAACCTAACCTAACCTAACCTAACCTAACCTAACCTAACCTAACCTAACCTAACCTAACCTAACCTAACCTAACCTAACCTAACCTAACCTAACCTAACCTAACCTAACCTAACCTAACCTAACCTAACCTAACCTAACCTAACCTAACCTAACCTAACCTAACCTAACCTAACCTAACCTAACCTAACCTAACCTAACCTAACCTAACCTAACCTAACCTAACCTAACCTAACCTAACCTAACCTAACCTAACCTAACCTAACCTAACCTAACCTAACCTAACCTAACCTAACCTAACCTAACCTAACCTAACCTAACCTAACCTAACCTAACCTAACCTAACCTAACCTAACCTAACCTAACCTAACCTAACCTAACCTAACCTAACCTAACCTAACCTAACCTAACCTAACCTAACCTAACCTAACCTAACCTAACCTAACCTAACCTAACCTAACCTAACCTAACCTAACCTAACCTAACCTAACCTAACCTAACCTAACCTAACCTAACCTAACCTAACCTAACCTAACCTAACCTAACCTAACCTAACCTAACCTAACCTAACCTAACCTAACCTAACCTAACCTAACCTAACCTAACCTAACCTAACCTAACCTAACCTAACCTAACCTAACCTAACCTAACCTAACCTAACCTAACCTAACCTAACCTAACCTAACCTAACCTAACCTAACCTAACCTAACCTAACCTAACCTAACCTAACCTAACCTAACCTAACCTAACCTAACCTAACCTAACCTAACCTAACCTAACCTAACCTAACCTAACCTAACCTAACCTAACCTAACCTAACCTAACCTAACCTAACCTAACCTAACCTAACCTAACCTAACCTAACCTAACCTAACCTAACCTAACCTAACCTAACCTAACCTAACCTAACCTAACCTAACCTAACCTAACCTAACCTAACCTAACCTAACCTAACCTTTTTTTTTTTTTTTTTTTTTTTTTTAACGAAGGAAAGATCCCTGTTACGGATACCCGACAGCTTGCAGGGGAAGCTGTCGGGTTATGTGGGACTCCACGCCAGAGTGGCGTGCCTACCCACTAAAAAACCTTCGGAGTTCCATCACAACCGCTTTTGCCGGGGACACGGGAACGGAAATACAACCGCGAACCCCGGCGCGGCTGGCCGCCAACGCGGCCCCTCCTCGGGGACGTCTGAGCGTCCCCCGACTCACCAAGTAGGCGCGTCCGGAACTCACGGACGCGCCGTACCTCCTTGGGCCAATTGAGAGGCGGCAGACTCCCACGCAGTCCACCGCCTGTGGCCCCATGGGAGCCAGATAAACTGGCTCCCAGCGGCGGAGAAGACGAAAGGCTCCGCCGCTTGCCTCTCGCCGCAAACACGGTGCGGCACCGCTCGGCCGCGGAAGAAAGGGAGATCGGCAACGCAGCACCGAAACTTCCTCTCCTCCGCGACCGATCTCCGACCACAACCACGGCGGTGTGGCCCCGCCTGAAGCGCCGGGAGAGCAATAAAATATTACCCTCCCGGCGGCTCCACCTCGGGTGGGGGGAGATCTTCCCACTCCCCCGCCGCCCCAATGGGCGCATCCTTGCGGAAGCGCCCCTCCCCGGGTGGGGGCAGATCTTCCCACTGCCCCGCCGCCCCATTGGGCGCATCCCAGCAGGCTCAAGGCCGAAGCCGAGCCCGCGGGAGCGCCCCTCCTCGGGTGGGGGGAGAACTTCCCACTCCCCCGCCGCCCCAATGTGGGCGCTCGCTGCTGGTATCTACAGCAGGAGCGCCCCCGCGCGGGTTCCTCTTCGCTTCCCCGTGGCCGGGACTACCACGGGTACTGAGCCCCCCCGGTACGACAAACCGGGAACCACCTCGGGGGGGAACCTAACCTAACCTAACCTAACCTAACCTAACCTAACCTAACCTAACCTAACCTAACCTAACCTAACCTAACCTAACCTAACCTAACCTAACCTAACCTAACCTAACCTAACCTAACCTAACCTAACCTAACCTAACCTAACCTAACCTAACCTAACCTAACCTAACCTAACCTAACCTAACCTAACCTAACCTAACCTAACCTAACCTTTTTTTTTTTTTTTTTTTTTTTTTTTTTTTCTAACGCGAAGAAAATCCCTTCGGATACCGCACCAGCTCGGGATGCCGGTGCGGTTATGTGGTGTGACCACTAAAAACTCCGCGGTGTCAACTACTCTTCCGCTTTGGCCAGGGGCGTGTGCTTTGGGCGCTCCACAGCCCTGACGCGGTTGCCATAAGTTGCATCACCAGTTGGCTTGCTCACGGGACCCTCTCCAACGAGAGGGGCGGAGCAGCACGGGTTGGCCCATCGGCCGTCTATTCGTACCCGTTTGGGGAAAGGCACGTTGACACGAATGCCTTTCAACCCGGAGGACCATTCATGTCGGACGACGGAGTCCCGTATCCATCGTCCGGCTGGCCCTCATTATGGAGGCAGCAGTTGCTGGCCGTAGGCCCGCCTTCTGCGCCTTGTGCGTCGGCGGCGGATGGCCAGGCTGCTAGTAGCCTCCCGGACTCTCTCCGCCGCTTCTTTGCGGAGCATTACGCTCTCCGCAAAAGTCTGCACCGCCATCCACGATCTCTCGCTGTCCACCATGGCACGTACCACGGTCGGCAGCGAAAGGTCATTTCCAACCACTAACCGCATTTGCACGCGGTCTTCCGCCCAGGATGGGCAGTCCGCCAGGACATGTTGGGCGTCCTCGTTCGTGCAGTAGTCACAGTGGTGACAGACTGCAGTCGGTTCTCGGCCCGCTATCCGACACAAATACCCACCGAAACAACCATGTCCAGTGAGTATCTGCGTCAGCCTAAAACACAACGTCCCGTGCTGCCTAGTCAACCACTGGACCAGCACTGGTCGGATCGCCTCAATGGTCCTGACACCATAACTGGGGTGCTCCATCCTGAGCGCCCACTCCTCGACGGCAAGTCGGCGCAGCTCGTCACGGCGGCCTTCCACCTCTCTTGGAGCTGGGCTGTTGCCCTGCACCAGGGCCTCCTCACGCCACTTGAACAGAGACGCGAGGACCCCGGCCTCCAAATCCCAGGGCATAGCACCCGCCAGTGCACACGCAGCCTCACATGAGGTCGTGCGATACCCTCTGATGGCCCTTATCGCCACCACTCTTTGTGGTCTCCGCAGGACAGCGATGTTGTACCGATTCAGGGCCTCGTACCATACTGGGGCGCCATATAATGCCATCGATCGCACGACACCCATGTAAAGCCGTCTGCAGGGTGCATCCGGGCCCTCCAAGTTCGGCAAGAGCCGCGCCAACTCACCGGCCGCCGTCATAAGACGCGGCACCAATTGTGTGAAGTGCGCCCTAAAGCTCCAATTACCATCAAGGACAATGCCAAGGTACCGCATTGTCGACTTGATGGGAATTGGAACTCCACCAACAATCAAGCTGGAGCCTGGAGGTGGCCCCCTCCGACGGCCGTGAAAACACAAAGCCTCGGACTTGTGGAGTGCCACCTCCAGACCCAGCTGGCGGATTCGGCGCACTACCTGCGCAACGCCCGCCGTTGCTAGCACAGCTGCCTCATGGAACGTGCTGCTACGAGCCGTCACAAGTGTGTCGTCAGCGTAGCACACCACCTCGACTCCCGGTAGGGTGGCCCCCCGCAGCACCCAGTCATATCCGATGTTCCACAGGAGCGGCCCTAAGACAGAACCCTGTGGAACACCGCATGACATATCTTTCTGCTTCCACCCATTTTGTGCAGGGAAGATGACCTTCCTACCAGACAGGTAATCGCCCACTACGCGGCGCAGGTATGTTGGCACTCCATGGAATTGGAGTGCCTCCATTATGCAAGCCCAGGGGAGGGTGTTAAACGCATTAGAAATATCTAGTGAAACGACCAAGACGACCTCACCCTGGGAAACCGCTTCCTGCGCCAACGTCTTTACCCGCAGGATGGCGTGGATCGTCGATCTACCCCGGCGGAACCCATACTGGCAATCCGCCAAGTCCGGACCAGTAGTTTCGAGGTGCTTGACGATCCGGTTTGCAGTGACTCTTTCGAGCAGTTTGCCCGCCTCGTCAAGCACCACGAGAGGTCGGAAACCAGACGGGGAATCCGCCGGTCGTCCCTCTTTCCTCAATAAAACCAAACGTCCCGTCTTCCACGCCTGGGGAAATCTTCCCTGCACAAAACAGGCATTCAAAAGGCCTCGAAATCGCTCCTCTAGTCCATCGTGGCTCAGAGCGAGGACAAGAGCTCGACCCGGCACTCCATCGGGACCCGGGGCGGTGTTTTTCGCGCGCATTTTTTCGATTGAAGTGTCCATCTCGTCCCGGGTAATCTCGGGGATCCCTTCTCGGTCCTCGCCCCGAGTCATCAAGGATGCAGGGGGGCTAAACTCCGCTCTCTGGGGAAACAGACTAGAGACCACTTCCTCCAGGAGCTGCGGCTGTAGACTCTGTGTCAGTGGGGCGGCATACGGGCGAATCTTTTTACGTATTAGCTTATAAGGCCGTCCCCACGGATCACGGTCAAGCGTAGCCAGCAACTCCTGTCTGGCTATCTGCTTCGCCTCAGCAATTGCCGCCTTAAGGGCAGACTTCGCCTCCGTCAGGTTTGCGAGCAGGGCGGCCTCATGAACCTGGTTCCGGCGCCGCCTTCTACGGGATCGGGCGTATTGGCGTCTCGCTGCTATGCAAGCAGCGCGAAGCTGCGAAAGTGTTGGTGACCACCAATACACCCATCTCTTGGGAGGACGAGTACTATTCCGGGGCATTGACGCATCACAAATCGCTGTCAATGCACCCCGGAACCATTCCGTCTCGTCCTCTACCACCAACTCTACCGGCGCACGGAACCATTCCTGTACTATGGCCGCCTCATGCAACAGTTCGTTGTCGAGGCGCTTTAGTTGCCACCTCGGGCCAGCCCCGTTCGGGGTCCAGCTCGTGCTGCTTGGATTTGTGGAGGACGGGGAGAGATCAAATCGCACATAGCGATGATCAGAGAGCGTCTCCACGTCCTCCATCACAAGCCAGTTGTGGGAACGGCAGGCCAGATTCGGAGTCGCAAAAGCAACATCAACTATGGAGCTGCCGTTCCAGCGCACGCAAGTCGGAACTGAACCCCGATTCAACACCACTAGCCCGATGGTGATCAGCCATTCTTCCACCACCCTCCCTCGACCTCGTCTGTCGATTGCTGGGGATCCCCACGCCGGAGATTCAGCGTTGAGATCCCCAACAACAAGTACGGGGTGAGGATGGCTCCTGAGTACACACGCCTCGACATCGGCCAGGAATGCCTCAAACTCGCTGAGCGGCCGGTTGGGCGAGAAGTATACCCCAACCACAACAATGCCACTCAGCAGAGCTGAGACAAATCCATGGCCTCGAACTACACCCGACGGAGGCGAAATATTCGCCGACGACACCAGAGCCACATGGCCCTCCAAATCCGGCACCCAGTTTTCCCTGGGTGGAACGAAATATGGTTCCACAACAACCGTCACATCAATCAACCACTGTGCCATGCTCTGGCAGAGCAGATCCTGTGCTCCGGCACAGTGGTTGATATTCGCCTCAAGTACTTTAAGGGCCATATTAATTAGTAATTGGTCCAGTATCCATCTCGGCGGCGGCGTTTTCTGACGCCTGCTGGGCAGGTTGCGACTGAGCCGTAGCCACAATCACAGCACGCCTCCTCTTTTTGCCTGGGCGGGATGCCGGGCAGGCTTTACTCCCGACTCTATGGCCCGCTGGCTTTCCACCCTCTGCACAAATAACGCATTTTGGGGTGGCGTTACAAGAAGCAGCCTTATGGCCCTGCTCTCCGCATCGGTAGCAGAGTGAACTGCGGTCAGTCTGCGATGTGCACATTTGACTGACGTGCCCAACCTCCAAGCACCGATAACAGTACTGGGTCTTATTCGGCAGTACTTTGACCCGCGCCGACACCCAACCGACCAAAAGGCGCGTGCCACTACTTGTGAGCCTTTTGGCCGCCGCAACGGGACACCGAACCCACAATCCTCGTGAGCCGGAGTAGTCTTCTTTTATTTCGCCAGTTTTGACGTCACTCTCGGCACACTGTCCAATGCGCGCAATGGCTGATCGAACGTCGTCGGGTGTCGCCGAGTCGCATAGTCCTAAGACCCGCAGTTCCGCACACTTCTGTGGCCTGGATATATTGATGATTTCCGGGTCCATCACCTCCCGTAGCTTCTCAGCCAGCGCATCCGCCTTCGAATCTCGGTCGGTGCCCACAATCTCGAAGATACGTGCACCAGTTGCCGCCTTCTTAATTTTGACACTGCTGATGCCCATGGATGTTATGTCGACGCACGCCTGGGCCAGTTTCAAGGTCGAGGCGTACGTGATGCCTCGTTTCTCCGCATCGGGATTTAATTTAACAAGCACAGCAGCCGAACGTGGAGGGCGTAGTTTGGGCTGTTGAGCCCGCTGCTGCACCCTTTGTTGGGGCTGCGTGCTAACCGGAGGTCGGGTGTGCTTCTGGCTCGTGGCCTGCTCCGGGGCAGCCACTTTTTTGTTTTTCCGGCCTCGTTTGGCCACCGTGGTCCAAGCCTCCGTCATGGATGCCTGGGCTGGGGGCAAAGAGCGGGGGGCAACCGATGCAGAAGTTGCTGTCTCTGCCGTCACTCTGGAAGTGGCTCCTACTGCATTTCCAGGCGCACTATTAGAATTTTGGCCCTTACCTTTACCCTTCCCCTTCCCTTTCCCTTTAGGGTGAGGTTCTAGGGTGCCACGGGTTTGAACTTGTGCGGGCGCACTCTCTTCTAGAGACCTATCCGCCGCTAGCGGTGGCCGCATCCTTGGCTCTGGCAGGAGCCTATCCTGGATACCGTCGAACCGAGCATTTATCATCGGCCCGACGGTATTCATGATTATGGCCGCCAGGGCCTCATGCTCCTCCGGAGTGGCAGTAATTGCTGAAGACAACGACGGAGCAGGTGGCGTACGTATCTGTGCCCGCAGCTCGGCCATTTCCTTCTCCAGTGCGCTTACTTTATTTTGCAGGCTGCGGTTGTTGGCCTGCAACAGCTCCGCCTCCTCCGTCATAGATCGACTTTGCAGTACAGAGACTGCCTCTTCAATATTTTTAGAAGCAACTTTCAGACTTCTTACAAAGGTGCCCTTGAGATGGCCCGATTTTGCTGCCACCGTCCTTACAACTGCAAGGCTGGACATCACCTGCTCACGCAGTTCCACAGCCGACTTTTCAGCCTCTTCACAATCGATACCGCTGGTCACACGCTTGGCCTCAGCTTGTCGCGCCAGCTCAGCGACTTCAGCTTCAGCCTCCGCTGCCGCAGATTCTCGCTCAATCTTGCGGTACTCAGCATCCGAGCGAGAGAAGACCGCCTTGCCGCTTGCTGCTGAGCGAGCTCTGCCTCGAACCGCAGTCGAAACCTTAGCGCAGCTCGCTGCTTCCGCCTGTTCTTCGTCGTCAAGCGACGACTCCCGCCGGCGCTTATTCTTTTTCGCCCACAATCGCGAAAGTTGGCTGTTATCCAGCGCCACATCCACCAGGGACCCTTCAGACTCAGGGTCAGAAACAGGGTCCTCTAAACTCTCAAACAGCCTCGGCGACTGAGTTCGAGAGCTGTCCCGACTCCCTCTCAATATACGCCGGTTGCTACTGTTTCCCGGCTCCTCCTCATTACGGCCCTCTCGGCCCTCAACTTCTGGACCTTCGCAGTCCACTTCTAGATTCTTGAACGAGTTTTTGCTCATCCAAGAAGGTTGGTACGAGGGACTTGCGTCCCTAAGACGGTTCGTGCCCCCCCCAGATACGGTGGGGCAGCCTGCGTCCGAAGACGCAGGGAGGGATTCTCCAGCAGAGCTGGTACCCTCCTGGGGTAATGTAAGTTTTCGACTCGCCATTTCATGATATTTCCTTTGAAGGGTGAGGTCCCTATCCCCGAAATTCCCCCCCAGGCGCTCGGAACGGGATTCCCCTCCCGCCACTCATCCCTTTTCACAGCACGCCAGACTGCATGGGATTGGGGTTATTTTTTATTGAGGTTTTCTTCCTCGCAGCACCGCCCACGAATGGGTCGGTGCCCTCGGCCCCAAAAGGGGTAACGAGTTGCCCGACGTTCCGCATGACAACGCAACGCCGCGCGAAGAACGCACTCCTACCCACCGTCTGAAAGCAGACGGGGAGAGTGCCCACCACACGAGAGCGGCCCACTACTGGACCGCACTTCCACTCGGCAGAATATTGGCCGACAACGAACAAGACCCCGACTATCAGGGAGTTATTCGCTGTCGCCCAGGGTGCACCGTCCCGAATCGCTTGTCAGCCCGCCGCTACCGCCGGATCAAAGATCAGACGGCAGAAGCAAAGCCTTCAAACGACCAGGCACTCGAGGAGGTTTTCCGCCCGTAGCACCCCAACCTAACCTAACCTAACCTAACCTAACCTAACCTAACCTAACCTAACCTAACCTAACCTAACCTAACCTAACCTAACCTAACCTAACCTAACCTAACCTAACCTAACCTAACCTAACCTAACCTAACCTAACCTAACCTAACCTAACCTAACCTAACCTAACCTAACCTAACCTAACCTAACCTAACCTAACCTAACCTAACCTAACCTAACCTAACCTAACCTAACCTAACCTAACCTAACCTAACCTAACCTAACCTAACCTAACCTAACCTAACCTAACCTAACCTAACCTAACCTAACCTAACCTAACCTAACCTAACCTAACCTAACCTAACCTAACCTAACCTAACCTAACCTAACCTAACCTAACCTAACCTAACCTAACCTAACCTAACCTAACCTAACCTAACCTAACCTAACCTAACCTAACCTAACCTAACCTAACCTAACCTAACCTAACCTAACCTAACCTAACCTAACCTAACCTAACCTAACCTAACCTAACCTAACCTAACCTAACCTAACCTAACCTAACCTAACCTAACCTAACCTAACCTAACCTAACCTAACCTAACCTAACCTAACCTAACCTAACCTAACCTAACCTAACCTAACCTAACCTAACCTAACCTAACCTAACCTAACCTAACCTAACCTAACCTAACCTAACCTAACCTAACCTAACCTAACCTAACCTAACCTAACCTAACCTAACCGAAATTTTGTGCTCCCGAATCTTAATCTGTTTCAGTTGCCGCTTATATATCCATTAGCTTAGCCCTAAATAATAGTATTTGAATAGACAGAACCTACCTGCACCTGTAAAATCACCTAATACTTACCGATTTGCATATTTCTCAAATTTGGTCATTTTTACAGCTGTTTTTCGCTCCTAACATATATTTCTTCTACTTTTTTCTACCTGGTACTCTTATTTCATCTTCTCCTAGCCGCCCCGCGTCGATTTGTGGCGTTTCCGCCGCAAATCGGCGAAAGATCGGCCCTTTAGGCCTCCTGTTGTAATTTCAAAGTATCAAAAATTAACATTTTGTTCGATTTCCAAAAATTTTTCATCGAAAGTACTTCTGCTTCATTACGTTCTCAGTGCCTCCCGTCACGCCGCGTCGTTTGACGTTTCATTTATCAAAATCGGCTCAGTAGTTTCTGAATTATTAAGGATTTTCTGATATTTAGGTATCAAAAAGTCTACCTAAGGCGAGTTTACGTAATTCGATTCGAAATTTTGTGCTCCCGAATCTTAATCTGTTTCAGTTGCCGCTTATATATCCATTAGCTTAGCCCTAAATAATAGTATTTGAATAGACAGAACCTACCTGCACCTGTAAAATCACCTAATACTTACCGATTTGCATATTTCTCAAATTTGGTCATTTTTACAGCTGTTTTTCGCTCCTAACATATATTTCTTCTACTTTTTTTCTACCTGGTACTCTTATTTCATCTTCTCCTAGCCGCCCCGCGTCGATTTGTAGCGTTTCCGCCGCAAATCGGCGAAAGATCGGCCCTTTAGGCCTCCTGTTGTAATTTCAAAGTATCAAAAATTAACATTTTGTTCGATTTCCAAAAATTTTTCATCGAAAGTACTTCTGCTTCATTACGTTTTCAGTGCCTCCCGTCACGCCGCGTCGTTTGACGTTTCATTTATCAAAATCGGCTCAGTAGTTTCTGAATTATTAAGGATTTTCTGATATTTAGGTATCAAAAAGTCTACCTAAGGCGAGTTTACGTAATTCGATTCGAAATTTTGTGCTCCCGAATCTTAATCTGTTTCAGTTGCCGCTTATATATCCATTAGCTTAGCCCTAAATAATAGTATTTGAATAGACAGAACCTACCTGCACCTGTAAAATCACCTAATACTTACCGATTTGCATATTTCTCAAATTTGGTCATTTTTACAGCTGTTTTTCGCTCCTAACATATATTTCTTCTACTTTTTTCTACCTGGTACTCTTATTTCATCTTCTCCTAGCCGCCCCGCGTCGATTTGTAGCGTTTCCGCCACAAATCGGCAAAAAATCGCCCTCCCGCCCACCCTTGGTTCATTCACTAAGTAAACTCGGTCACTGAGAGAGAATTACTAAGTGTCAAAGATGGTCGTCCAAAGGTCGCCCACTCGACAGGGCGACCAATTGCCGACCCAGTCACGGGCTTTTGTAGATAATCCAACGCCTCCGGACCCTGTATCGTTCCTCTCTTCACCTGAGGAAATAGTCGCGGCAGCGGCCAGAAGGGGCTCTAATACTCCGCCTCTTAGGTACGATTCGGACTCCGTCACGAATCTTACTCCGTACTTTGCGACGCCCTCTTCTCCCGCTCCCCAAATAACCGTCGCTGAGGTGCACCCACCACCAAGCACCCAAGATCCTCAGCCCTCAAAAACAACTAAATCTAAGAATGCGGCCACTACCGTCGTGGAATTACCGGCCTGGGCTGAGGATGTTAAGGACATGGATACTTTCGTGGCGGCGGTAACGACACTGACTTCTGCCATTAACAAAGCGGTCACCGAGGGTAAAAGCGTGACCGCAGGCAACAAGAGAGTTATTACGGCCGCCGCGCAGGAGATCCAAAGAGCCACTCAAGTCCTCATTAGGTTAAGCGAGAATGGTTCGGCTACTATAATAAACCAACCTCAAAGCTCCGAAAGCATCGTTTCGGTGATTCGCGATACTATCCGCGAGGAACTTAAGGATGCCAGACAAACTTCCCACCCATCACCAACACCCCTCATTAAAAGCTTCGCTGCGACGGTATCGGCGCCACCACCGAAGCGTTTCTCTACACGAACATTGCCGTCTATAATAGTGAAGTCTAAGGAAACTGGCGACCAGCAGCCAGCGGTTTATGATGAGTGGCGTAAGAACGTGTCTTTCAGAAACACCAATTATGCTCCGTCGAAAGTGAAGGCTCTAAAATATAACATGCTTAAAATAGAGTTTGACACGCCGGAACAACGTGACGAAACGCTAAAAAAAGTGAATACAATCCCCGGAATAGTGGCTGAGGAAGCCAAGCTTCGACGCCCGCTCATTATCCTCAAGGGCATAAACCAACACATCAAAAAAGAGGAACTAATCGAAGTACTAAGCCAACAAAATCAGTTAGCGGCCGAGGACATCAGGCTATGCTTTTTACTAAAAAACCGTAGTGAGTACCTATATAATGCTGTACTGGAGGTTGCGCCGGCGGTGCGACGGCGGCTTGTGGAGGAAGGACGTGCGAACGTGGAGCACCAGAGGGTGCACGTGGCGGATTTCAGCCGCTTTGTTCAATGCTACAAGTGTTTACAGTTTGGTCACACCAATAACAAGTGCTCGGCTGAATTCTACCCGTGCGGCCACTGTGGCTCCACGGCCCACCACATGACCTCGTGCCCGGTCAAAACCGACGCTAGCAAAAAGAGCTGCTACAATTGCAGCAAGAGTAACACCGCTCAGAAAACAACACCCCATTCTGCACTCGATGCCAAGTTATGCCCCAAAATAATAAACGCCATGAAATCCCTCGAAGAACGTACTGATTATGGATATTAAGTCCCTCAAAGTAATACAATGTAATCTCGATAAATCCAAAAATTGCACAGCAGAATTTATAAACTACTTTATGAACAATGATTACACAGTAGCCCTTGTTTCCGAACCCTACATTGGAAAGGGGCCTTCTGTACGTTCAACACCAGGGATAATGACCTACCAGTTCCCAGCTGACAGAACCACCAAAGCATGCATCCTCATCAAAGCTGACACTGTCCAGGCACTGGGTATATCTCAGTACTCGTCGCCTAATTTATCCATTGTTCAAATCAAAGTGGGACATCAGCCTCTGTACATCGCGTCTGCATACGTAGAGCCCAATGCTGATGAGCACGGTACGATAGAAAGGATTGACCATTTTATAGGACAGATTGGAAACTCGCACTGCATTCTGGGTGGTGATTTCAATGGTTGGCATCCTGCCTGGGGTAGCTCCAGAGCAAATCCTCGCGGTAACGAAGTGCTGGAGCTAACGTACGGCAAAGATCTCGTACTCTGCAATACTGGAAGTGTGCCGACCTTTGAGACCGTCACCCATGGTCGGGACCGGTCGTCGATTGTGGACCTCACATTTGCCTCTGCTCACATCCATGATAAGCTGGAAAACTGGAAAGTAAATTTGGAAGCTTGCCCAACATCATACCATAACGCCATTGATTTTTCCATTAAATTCAATAATAGCATTCACAATAAATCAAGAAATAACACCTCCACCTTTAAATACAACGCCAGTAAAGCAGACTGGAATATATTTAAAACAGAATTGCGGGAACTAATGGATCGGGCTGGGCTCACTCATGCCGACGTGAGCAATTACACTATCCTCCAATTGGAAAAGATAATTGATGATTTGACCAAAGTTATAAAAAAAGCATGCAACAAATCCATGCCAACTAAGACGGGCACGGCCAAACACAGGCCGCCGTGGTGGAGCGAGGAACTAGAGCAGCACAAACGTGGGGTTATCGATCTACATCACCAACTACACATTGCCAAAAGATTAAACCAGAGTGTAGATCAATTAGCTAGCGAGCTGGCACTCAGTAAGGCAGACTATGCGCAAAAAATCAAAAAGGCCAGCACGGAGAATTTTAGACAGTTCTGCGAACTCCAAACCAAGGAGAATGTCTGGTCACTGACTAACCGACTGCTGAGGGTCACATCTCCATCACAGCCTCCGGTAACCCTTAACATCAATGGTGTACACACCGCGGAGGCAAAGGAGACAGCTCAAGCCATGCTAGATCACTTTTTCTCGGATGACTCCCCTGACAGCGAGGAGCGCCACAGAGTCCTCCGAGAAAACATGTCGAAAAAACCCTCCACACATGACGATCTTCCTTTCCAGGAAAGTGAAATTCTGGAAATCCTCGAATCTATGAACCCACACAAGGCGCCGGGACTAGACGGGCTGACGTCGGATATATGTCTCCACTTCGCGAATAACTACCCCCAATTAATCACCAATATCATGAACAGATGTCTCCAACTTGGGAAATTCCCCAAACAATGGAAAATGGCATACGTCAAAATAATCCCTAAACCTGGGAAGGGCAGTTATTCCGAACTTAGCTCGTTCCGTCCTATTGGCTTGATCGCTGTCTTGGGAAAACTTTTGGAGAAACTATTCATCAAAAGAGTGAACTTTGCAGCGGCTCGGGCCGGCACATCCAACTCAAGACAATTCGGGTTCAAAGAACAAGTCAGTACCACTACAGCCCTACACACCGCTATCAACAAAATTAAAGAAGCCAAGGAACAACGCCTGCAGGTGGTCGCTGTCTCGCTGGATATTAAAGCGGCCTTTGACAACGCATGGTGGCCCGCGCTGTTCAACAGACTGAGGCAAATTGGCTGCCCGCAAAATATCTTCGGCCTTATTTTGGATTATGTCCAAAATAGGGAAGTCATATTAGACCATGCCAACTGCCGGGTCACCAAAAGAATGTCAAAGGGGTGCATACAGGGCTCCGCTTGCGGACCCATTCTGTGGAATATTGTGCTGGACGAGCTGTTGGAGTTGGAACTACCGTCGGGATGTCACATCCAAGCATTCGCGGACGATGTCCTGTTGATAGTCACGGGGAAGCAGGCTAGCGATGTTCAGAGCTCGGCTTGTCGGGCCCTGGACATGATAACGCAGTGGGGACGCGAGGTTAAACTCGAATTTGGACCCACCAAAACGCAGGTCATCGCATTCACTCCAAAAGCCAAGAGCGTAACTTTGTGTATGAACGGGCATACGCTGCAGCTGGCCCGGGAAATTAAACTCCTGGGTATCATTATCGACGAAAAGTTAATTTTCCATAATCATATAAAGTATGTCATCGCCAAGACCTCGCGCATATTTGACAAAATCTGCTTGTATACCCGGCCAACCTGGGGGGCACATCCCGAAAACATAAGGGCCATATATAACCACGTTATAGTACCTATTGTCACCTATGCTGCTGGGATCTGGGGGCAAGTAGCCACTAAAAAATATGTAAAACGAAAGCTCGCCAGCATGCAGCGGTGTTTTGCTATAAAGGCAATCAAAGGGTTCAGAACAGTGTCTACCAATGCAGCGCTGGCATTGGCACAGTTCATGCCTCTGGACCTAAAAATCGACGAGGTCTACACTGTTGAAATGGCGCGTCTCACTGGGACCACTCGGTACCTGCCGGGCGATGTGGGCCTGGAGAAACCCACCCCTGTTGCGGAAATGCTTCATCCTGCTCAGAGAGTAAATGTGGCGCCAACATTAACTGAGGACAGACCGGATGAACAGCAGCAGCAGGATGCTAACGCTGCATATATCTACACCGACGGCAGCAAGCTAGACGACGGTGCTGTTGGCGCTGCATTTGTTTGCATGCAGGGTGATGTACCAGCAGTTACCAAAAAATTTAAACTACACGATTGTTGCTCCGTGTTCCAGGCTGAACTTTTAGCCATACGCAAAGCTTGTGAATGGGCCACTCAACAAAAGTACGGGCACATAAACATCTATTCAGACTCTCAGTCTGCGTTGCTCGCGTTGGCTAATCGCAGCAATGCCCACCCTTTAGTTCACGCGATCCACAAATCAATCCATCATTACTCAGGTAAAGTGAAGGTGGCATGGGTGAAAAGCCACGCGGGCAATATTGGAAACGAGACTGCCGACGGTGCTGCCAAAGCCGCTACAAAATTGCATAGTTCACATCATTATGACCGTTTCCCTATATCCTACTTAAAAAAAATTTTAAAAAAACGGAATCTAGAAGCTTGGCAGCATCGGTACAGCTCCGAACCGCAGGGGAGCCACACACGGTCCATGCTGCCCACAATAACCCAAATTGGAAGCCTCTTCAGCGTCACTGAAAGAGGCTTCCATCTAACTCAAATTCTAACAGGGCACGGCTTTCACAAACAGTACCTAAAACGTTTTCACATAACAGAAAATGATAAGTGCCCATGCGACAACATTGCCACGCAATCCATCGAACATCTACTAAAGCAGTGCCCCAAATTTACAAACGCCCGGTTCAGCCACGAATCCAAGTGTGCGTTTCTAGGAACCGACCCATACAGCGTTGCAGGGTTCGTGAAGAACGAGCGAGCGGTTCTCTCGTTCACGACTTTCGTCCGAGACATAGTCAGCGGACTGAAAAGCTTTAATAAAACATAAATTTAAAACCAACTGATCCCTCTAAAGTCCATCTTTCCTTCATTATAATAGATTAAATTCCACTAACATTCTGTATCAAATAGCAGAATTAAATTCTCTGACAAATAAGTCAGAGAACAAAAAAAAAAAAAAAACCTAACCTAACCTAACCTAACCTAACCTAACCTAACCTAACCTAACCTAACCTAACCTAACCTAACCTAACCTAACCTAACCTAACCTAACCTAACCTAACCTAACCTAACCTAACCTAACCTAACCTAACCTAACCTAACCTAACCTAACCTAACCTAACCTAACCTAACCTAACCTAACCTAACCTAACCTAACCTAACCTAACCTAACCTAACCTAACCTAACCTAACCTAACCTAACCTAACCTAACCTAACCTAACCTAACCTAACCTAACCTAACCTAACCTAACCTAACCTAACCTAACCTAACCTAACCTAACCTAACCCAAAAATTTTGGGTTCCCAAATCTTAGTCTGATTTTGCTGCCGCTTATAAATACATTTACTTATCCCAAAATAATAGCTTTGCAATAGATTAAAAGTAGATTCAGTTGTAAACTCACCTATTACTTACCAAATTTCATATAACTCAATTTTGGACATTTTTTCATCAGTTTTTCGCTCCTAACATATATTTCTTCAAATTTTTTCTTGTTTTTAAATTTTTCTCGTCTACTCCTCACCGCCCCGCGTCGATTTGTAGCGTTTCCGCCGCAAATCGGCAAAAAATCAGCTCTCCAGGCCACCTGTAGTCAATTTAAAACATCAAAATTTTACATTTTTATTTTTTACAAAAAATTTTTCTTCAAAATTCATTTAGTTTACTTACCTTTTTGACTCCTTCAGTCGCGCCGCGTCGATTGACGTTTGATTTGTAGAAATCGGCTCAGTAGTTTTGGTTTTATTTACATTTTTCTAAAATTGAAGTACCAAAAGTTTACCTTATACCGAAATTACGTATATAGATTCAAAATTTTGGGTTCCCAAATCTTAGTCTGATTTTGCTGCCGCTTATAAATACATTTACTTATCCCAAAATAATAGCTTTGCAATAGATTAAAAGTAGATTCAGTTGTAAACTCACCTATTACTTACCAAATTTCATATAACTCAATTTTGGACATTTTTTCATCAGTTTTTCGCTCCTAACATATATTTCTTCAAATTTTTTCTTGTTTTTAAATTTTTCTCGTCTACTCCTCACCGCCCCGCGTCGATTTGTAGCGTTTCCGCCGCAAATCGGCAAAAAATCGCCCTCCCGCCCACCCTGGTTTCATCAGGCAGGTAAACTCGGCAGCCAACAGGGCCAAAACTGAAAGTGGAACAGAATTCTTAGATCGCAGTACTTGGGATCGGCGGCACTTATATATTAAAAGAACGAAGGCTTTTTGGCCGTAAAGACAAGCGAGCTCTAAATAGAGCTGCAGAAGGACTTAGTTTTTATTTTATTTTATTTTACTTATAAAACTTTTACAAATCTTCTTTTAAATTTTGACGCATACCTCCAACAATATGATGGGAAGGACTCCAACCAAACAACAGGGTGTTGAAGTTGACATGCAAAGATCCCCACCAAAAACAGTAACGTTATCAGTGAGGAAAAGTATTGGTGAATGGGAGATGGGGCCCAACACAGACATTACCCCTGTCACAACAAAGACAATGCAGGCTGGTCCTGCTATAATGAAAGTGAAGCAAATTATAACAAACGAAAGCAAGGAAACCACGAAACATCCGCAGACTGAATCAAATAACTCCCCCAAAACTGTCTACAAGGACAGAACAGCGGAAGCAAAAGCCTGTCTGACAAAGGCAAAGCTTCACTTAAATAACTCGCGTAATTTGAGGGCCGACATCAAGGCCGGAGTAACGCAAGCCGTAGAAAGGCTTTACTACCTCGTAAAGGAGAGTGAACTCGACGCAAAAAGCAAACCAGGACCAGCTCAAAGTCAAAGTCAAGTGACGCCGTGCCCTGATTTTTCAAGAATAGAAAATAAAATTGAAGAAGGGAATAGTTTACTCAAACAGCTCGAGATACAGGCAAAATTAGTGGAAGAAAATAACACAAAAATGCAAGAACTAAAGGAAATACTCGAGAAACAAAATATTACCCTTACTCAGCCGACCTACGCAGGAGCAGTCCTTGGTGGTCAATCGAAACCGTATCCAGGGCGTGGGGCACTGCACTCCCTTGTAATCACATCGGAAGACGAAACCGAATCCGGAGAAGAAGTGCTAATGAAGGTCAGAGAAGCAGTGGACGCCAAAGAAGGATGGGTTAAGGTAGAGAAAGTAAGAAAAGCCAAAGATAGAAAAATAGTGATGAGCTGTGGTACGGCTCAAGAAAGAGAGAAAGTTAGGGAAAGAATAGAGAAATCGGGGAAAAATCTTAGAGTAGAAGAAGTAAAAAACAAAGATCCACTACTCATCTTAAGGGGAGTACTCAGTCAACATACTGATGAAGACGTCATGAAAGCAATGCGGAACCAAAACAAACAAGTGTTCGACGGTCTCAGCAAGGAAGAAAACCGAGTTGAGATAAAGTACAGAAAAAAGGCGCGTAACCCCCATACAGCGCACATCGTAATCAGTACCTCTCCCACTATATGGCAGCGGGTCAACAGTGTAGGCACCCTCAGAATAGACCTACAAGTCATAAGAGTGGAAGACCAGACCCCCCTGGTGCAATGCTCCAGATGCCTGGGCTACGGGCACACACGGAGATTCTGTAAGGACACGGTGGACCTCTGCAGTCATTGCGGGGGCACCCACCTGAGAATCGATTGCCCGGACTGGCAGGCAGGAGGGACTCCATGTTGCCGAAACTGCAAAATCGCGGAATTGACCCGCACAGACCATAACGCCTTTGACAGAGAGTGTCCAGTGCAGAGGCGCTGGGATGCCGTGGCAAGGTCAGCAATAGCGTATTGCTGAAGTTGCACACGGCACCCCAACCCCATATCAGATTGTACAGGCAAACCTGCAAAGAAAGAGACTTGCCACAAATGAGATGTTTATTGAGGCTACGAAACGGGGTTCTGCTGTAGCATTAATTCAAGAACCGTACACCGGTAATAGTATGTCGCTGAAAAGCCGCCAGGGCGTAAGGATCTACCAGTGCGCAGGGGGAAAAACGGTAAAGGCTGCCATAATTGTTTTTAATCCGGATCTTGACGTAATTCAACATCCAGAATTAACCACCCCCAACATGGTAGTAGTAGAGGTCCGTACTAGCGCCTGGAAAATAGCCCTGGTATCTTTTTACTTCGAACCGGACGTGCCTTTAGAGCCATACTTGAGGAATCTGAGACAGGTGGCAAAAACCTTCACCACCAAAATCATACTCGGAGGAGACACAAACTCAAAGAGTTCGTGGTGGGGGAGCCCAAAAATAGACCCCAGAGGACGGGAAATGGCGGAAACCCTTCATGAGCTGGATTTCCACATATTGAACCACGGAGGGACGCCAACCTTTGACACTATCAGGGGAAACACGCGCCTTACAAGTTTTGTAGATATAACGGCATGTTCACCGGATATGATCGACTTAATCGACAAATGGAAAGTGGTGGAAGACTTAACATGTGCTGATCATAACGGAATGACTTTTAATATAAACTTAAAGCGAGCTAAGGGTATAAAAATAGAACGAACCACAAGAAAATACAACACAAGGAAAGCAAATTGGAATTTATTTCAAGAAGAATTTAATAAACTAAAAATAAAATACAAATTAACTAAAGAAGATATGAAGCAAATAAACAATAGTGAAAAAACGGAGGAAGCGTTAGAAAAATACAATAAAATGATCACGGAAATCTGTACTAAAGCTATTCCGAAGAAAAGCAACAAACAAACTCTAAACGTGCCGTGGTGGTCCGATCAGCTGGAAAAAATGAAAAAAGAAGTAGCTACTTACAAAAACAGGATCCGATGCGCTGCGCCTGTCCGAAGAGCCAAGGTGGTAGAACAATACCTGCAAAAGAAAGAAAGATATGAGACAGAGGTGAAAAATAAACAAACTGAAAGCTGGAAGGAATTCTGTGGAAAACAGGATAGGGAAGGACTTTGGGAGGGGATCTATAGGGTGATTTCTAAAACTACAGATAGAGGGGAAGACCAATTACTGGTGAAGGACGGGAAAACATTGGATGCAAAGGAGTCGGCAAAATTGTTGGCGAAGACCTTCTACCCAGGAGATTCAGAACTGGAGGACAACGAGTCACATCGCAAAATTAGAGCCCAAGCAGAAAAGGTAAATGATGGAGACCATCAAGCAGTATGTGATCCACCATTTACTATGGCGGAACTCGAAATGGCAATGGATTCGTTTAATCCAAAGAAGGCCCCTGGGGTGGAAGGCTTCACAGCGGATATATGCGTTAAAGCCATAAGGTCCGACTCGGAATTATATCTGGGACTAATAAATAAGTGCTTGGAGTACGGCTGTTTTCCAAAGCTGTGGAAGGAGGCCGTGGTTGTCATCCTCCGTAAACCGGGAAGGGACAACTACGGCATCCCCAAGTCTTATAGACCAATCGGACTTCTGCCAGTATTGGGAAAAATCTTTGAGAAAATGGTTACAGCCCGACTAAAACACCACCTATTGCCAAAGTTTAGTACCCGCCAGTACGGGTTTATGCCACAGCGATGTACCGAGGACTCCCTTTATGTCCTAACGCAGCATATTAACCAAAAGTTAAAAGAAAAGAAACTCATCACCGTGGTATCGTTGGACATAGAGGGGGCATTCGATGGAGCTTGGTGGCCCATGATAAAACTACGACTGGCGGAAGAGAAATGTCCCATAAATCTTAGACGGGTAATAGATAACTATCTGACAGACAGACAGGTCACAGTGAGGTACGGAGGAGAGGAGGCACGTGCTATGACAACGAAGGGGTGTATACAAGGCTCCATATGTGGCCCACTCCTCTGGAATCTCCTACTGGATCCCCTTCTAAAAGAACTGGAACGACTGGGTGTACACTGCCAGGCCTTTGCCGATGATGTCATCCTGGCATTCGACGGCGAAACGGCCTTGCAAATAGAAACGCAGGCCAATGACATACTCCGGCGTGTGAGAGCGTGGGGCGTCATGAATAAACTAAACTTTGCAGCTCAAAAAACAAATGCGATGCTGATAACAAGGAAGTTGAAATATGACGAACCACGCCTTCACATGGAAGGGATTGACATAGTTATGGTCAAAGAAATAAAGATCTTGGGACTGACAATTGACCATAAACTATCCTATAAAAAACATGTCCAAAACACTTGCAAAAAGGCATTAAATATATATCAACAGCTGGCCAGGGCAGCAAAGGCCAGCTGGGGCCTGCATTCCGACATAATTCGGACAGTGTACACCGCAGTCATCGAACCCATCATTTTGTATGCGGCGAGCGCCTGGGCGCCGGCTGTAGAGAGACTGGGCGTTAAAAAACAATTGAATACAGTGCAACGAGGATTTGCACAGAAAATGTGCAAATCATATCGCACAGTATCCTTGAACGCGGCGCTGGTCCTGGCCGGACTGCTCCCACTTGATCTCCGCGTAAAGGAAGCAGCTTTACTATACGGGATCAAAAGGGGAGTGGTCTGCCCGGGGCCGGCGGGCGAGTCAATCGAGACTATGTTTCCCGCACTAGAGGCTCCCCACCCCGCCGAGAATGTCCGCAGGGAATTTACTTGCCTTGATAACCAAATTGCAGTGGAACAAAACAGCAATTACGAGGCAAGAATATTCACCGACGGCAGCGGCATTGACGGCGGAGTGGGGGCAGCATTGTCCATCTGGAACGCCGAAAAAGAAATACGTGCCATTAAGCTCCGTCTATCAACCTATTGCACAGTGTATCAGGCGGAGCTTCTAGCGATCCGTGAAGCGACCAGATGGGCAAAAAATAGTTCCGTTGGTGCCGTCGCGATATACAGTGACTCGATGTCCGCCCTTCAGACAGTTACAAACCTCGCTTCCCTCCATCCCCTAGCCGTTGAAGCCAGAAGTAACCTCAACTATGCAAATCAGCATAAAAAAGTTGTCAGGTTGTTCTGGATCAAGGCGCATGCGGGGCTGGAGGGAAACGAGAGGGCAGATCAACTTGCCAAAGAGGCCGCAACAAAACTAAAAAAGCGACCGGACTACGATCTGTGCCCGGTCTCGTTCGCGAAGCGAAACCTACGTAAGGAATCGCTTCGCGAATGGGATCGTAGATACGAGTCTGGAGAAACGGCATCGATCACTAAAGTGTTCTTCCCGACGGCGTCAACGGCCTATAGTATAGTGCGGAAAATATCGCCGAATATGACTACATCGCAGATATTGACGGGGCATGGTGGGTTCTCCGAATATCTGCACAGATTCCGATGTAAGGAGAACCCATCATGCATCTGCGAGCCCGGCGTCCCAGAAAGTATCCTGCACGCTGTTTTGGAGTGTCCCGTGTATGGATCGGAAAGAATCGACCTCACACATAAAATAAAAACTACCTTAAATGAAAATAATATTTCCGAAATTATGTGTGACAACGAAAAAAGAGCAGTATTTCTCAGTTATTGTTGTAAGTTAACAAAACTTATTAATAAAAGAAACGCTGCGTGAATTGTTTTCCAAGAAGTATTGAAAAATACCATCTGTGATAACAATAACGTAAAACAAATCCAAACACGGGACACATCCATAAAACAGTGGATTTTATCCAAAACATGTTTATGTATTGTAGCTTTTGTATAGCAGTTTATGTATAGCACGTGAAGTAGTCTAAATTCAGTATGAGATGAAGTAAGAAAGAAATATATACAGTATAAGATAGATGATGAATGTAGATAGAAAAGAATGAAAGATAACAACAAAATGTAGCCAATTACTCCAATTAAGTTGGAGGTGTAAGATATAAGAAAAAAAAAAAAAAAAAAAAAAAACCTAACCTAACCTAACCTAACCTAACCTAACCTAACCTAACCTAACCTAACCTAACCTAACCTAACCTAACCTAACCTAACCACGAGCTGGCCAAAGAGGCGGCTGTGAACTCCAGGAAAAGAGCAGACTACGATCCATGCCCTGTCACGTATATGAAGCGTGTGCTTCGGGACGAAACAAAGAAAAAATGGAACGAGAGATATACTTTGGGTGAAACGGCGGGTACTACAAAGCTGTTTTTTCCGGACGCCATTACTGCCTATAAAACACTCAAGCAAATAAAGCCGAGCGGCGTAACCACCCAACTCTTCACGGGGCACGGAGGGTTCGCGCAATATTTAAATAGATTTAAATTAAAAAGTGACCCCGCATGCACTTGTGACCCCGAAAAAGATGAAACAGTACCCCATGTCTTGGCAGATTGTCCCGTGTTTGGTCTAAATCGCTTCAATCTAGAAAATAAATTAGGATGTAAAGTAACAATAGAAAATTTTCCAAATTTATTATCAGGTAACAATAAACTATTATTCTTAGAATACTGCATAGATATAATTAAAACAGTAAATAAAAGAAACAAATAGAAATTAAGAATATCGTGGTCTAATATTATCAAGTAATATTAAACACCAGATATTATATAGAAGCATAGCATAAGAATATAAGTAGATATGATAAGTAAACAGTATTGTAATAAAAGATAAAAATAAGATAGATATGTAATTAAGGAAATAGAATTAACATACAAGAATAAAAATATGTATTATTAAAAGAAGAAGATGAAAAGAAGTATATAAGATGTAAACATAGATATACAAAAAACAAGATGTAAACATAGATATAGAAAAAAACAAGATGTAACATATTAATAAAATAAGACAAGCTGCATACTTATTCCTACCCTAGAATATAAGAAATAAAGGACAAAAACTAGAACTAGAGATACGTAGACGGTTAAACCCAAACCGTAACAGAGCAAAAGATGATGTATGAAAGGTAAGTATGAAGTATGAAAGTACGAGAGGAATAAATGCGCGAACTGGTATGAATGTGAAGCTAGCTAAAACAGGCTCCGACCACGTTGGAGGTAGTAGAAAATAAAAAAAAAAAAAAAAAAAAAAAAAAAAAAAAAAAAAAAAAAACCTAACCTAACCTAACCCAAGATTCCAGACCGCCCGCTACAACCTGGAGTGTACCATCAACTTAAAATTGAAAAAGAGTTTACTGGGGGAAATGCTGCAAAACAAATCTACAAGGGGTCACTTCCTCGATTTCATCGAGGAAATAGCTGCCAGTGCAATAAAACGCAATAAAACCCAAACCGTAATACCCTCCGACAACTACACAAACTCCACAAATACACAGCCACAATTAGAACAACCCAAACCCAATCCACGGGAATACATACACACACTTCTAACATATGGCGAAAAGGGGAAGCCTGGACTCCGAATCCGGGGTGTTGCCATGTTCATGAACAACAACTCGGAAAGAGTGGGAATGGCCTTCTGCAACGACAGGGCGAAGACAAATATCTACATTTCACCGGGTCTCGGTCTCTTATTGAATGGCAGCACAAGCAAAACATCAATGCGTCGGAAGACCTACGACGCACTGCCTGTGGTAACGGTGGAAGGCGAGCAGTGTCGAGTAGTGCGAAGGAAGAACAAGACCATCGTACTGTTTGCTCCTGGGGACGAATCCACCGCTTACCAGCAAGTGTGCAAAGTGCTGACAGTGATGGGAGAGCGAGATGCGGGGGATGCACATACTTCAAGAGTAATTAGCATAGACGCCATGGTGGTATCTTACCACAAGGGTGAAACCCGAGACTACCTGGGTGCCCTAAAAGCCTCAAAACATCATGAGGTAGTGGTCTATGAGAACCGTGGTCAAGACCTCGGCTATCTCTTAAGACGCGACCATGGCGCTACAGCAGTAACTACAGACCGATGGGGGTGCCCGATTCAAACCGGGGACGCCTGTGGGTCCGAAAAGCTGCAGCGAACACTCAAAGAAGAGAGTCACCAGTCGAAGCAGCGAGCTACCGACAGAGACGAAGAAAAGAAAACGTCCACGGTCATCTCACTTCTAAATCGGATGGTCCATGCAATA
>OX383941.1:50000-70000 GCA_947532085.1 Elegia similella
CGTAGCCAGCAACTCCTGTCTGGCTATCTGCTTCGCCTCAACAATTGCCGCCTTAAGGGCAGACTTCGCCTCCGTCAGGTTTGCGAGCAGGGCGGCCTCATGAACCTCGTTCCGGCGCCGCCTTCTACGGGATCGGGCGTATTGGCGTCTCGCTGCTATGCAAGCAGCGCGAAGCTGCGAAAGTGCTGGTGACCACCAATACACCCATCTCTTGGGAGGACGAGTACTATTCCGGGGCATTGACGCATCACAAATCGCTGTCAATGCACCCCGGAACCATTCTGTCTCGTCCTCTACCACCAACTCTACCGGCGCACGGAACCACTCCTGCACTATGGCCGCCTCATGCAACAGTTCGCTGTCGAGGCGCTTTAGCTGCCACCTCGGGCCAGCCCCGTTCGGGGTCCAGCTCGTGCTGCTTGGATTTGTCGAGGACGGGGAGAGATCAAATCGCACATATCGATGATCAGAGAGCGTCTCCACGTCCTCCATCACAAGCCAGTTGTGGGAACGGCAGGCCAGATTCGGAGTCGCAAAAGCAACATCAACTATGGAGCTGCCGTTCCAGCGCACGCAAGTCGGAACTGAACCCCGATTCAACACCACTAGCCCGATGGTGATCAGCCATTCTTCCACCACCCTCCCTCGACCTCGTCTGTCGATTGCTGGGGATCCCCACGCCGGAGATTCAGCGTTGAGATCCCCAACAACAAGTACGGGGTGAGGATGGCTCCTGAGTACACACGCCTCGACATCGGCCAGGAATGCCTCAAACTCGCTGAGCGGCCGGTTGGGCGAGAAGTATACCCCAACCACAACAATGCCACTCAGCAGAGCTGAGACAAATCCATGGCCTCGAACTATACCCGACGGAGGCGAAATATTCGCCGACGACACCAGAGCCACATGGCCCTCCAAATCCGGCACCCAGTTTTCCCTGGGTGGAACGAAATATGGTTCCACAACAACCGTTACATCAATCAACCACTGTGCCATGCTCTGGCAGAGCAGATCCTGTGCTCCGGCACAGTGGTTGATGTTCGCCTCAAGTATTTTAAGGGCCATATTAATCAGTACTTGGCCCAGTATCCATCTCGGCGGCGGCGTTTTCTGACGCCCGCTGGGCAGGTTGCGATTGAGCCGTAGCCACAATCACAGCACGCCTCCTCTTTAACCTAACCTAACCTAACCTAACCTAACCTAACCTAACCTAACCTAACCTAACCTAACCTAACCTAACCTAACCTAACCTAACCTAACCTAACCTAACCTAACCTAACCTAACCTAACCTAACCTAACCTAACCTAACCTAACCCAAAAATTTTGGGTTCCCAAATCTTAGTCTGATTCGTATACGCGAAGCAGCTTCGCTGTACGAGATCAAAAAGGGGGTGGTGCAGCCCGGACCAGTGGACGGGGAAATCGAGACCATGGTGTCGGCACTGGAGGCCCCCCACCCAGCGTCAAACGTTGCAAGATCCTTCACTCTCTTAGAAAACCAAGCCGAGGTTGAGGCGAATAGTAACTATGAGGTGAGGATCTTCACCGACGGCAGTAGTATTGACGGTGGGGTGGGGGCCGCTCTGTCCATCTGGGTCGGAGATCGAGAATCTCGAGCAATCAAGCTCCGTCTGTCTCCGTATTGTACGGTGTACCAGGCGGAGCTATTGGCAATATACGAGGCGACAAGATGGGCAAGGAAGAGCAGTGCAAACGCCATTGGCATTTATAGTGACTCTATGTCCGCCTTACAAACGCTTGTAAACCTCGCTTCCCTCCATCCCCTCGCGGTTAAAGCCAGGGAAAACTTGAATAGTGTTTCTCAACAGAAAGTTATATCACTCTTCTGGATAAAAGCGCACGCGGGGCTGGAGGGAAACGAGAGGGCGGACAAATTAGCAAAAGAGGCAGCACAGAGACTAAAAAAGCAGCCGGATTACGATCTGTGTCCTATCTCGTTCGCGAAGCGAAACCTTCGCAAGGAATCGCTTCGCGAATGGGATCTTAGGTACGAGCGTGGCGAAAATGCGTCAACAACAAAAGTGTTTTTTCCCACGGCTTCAACGGCCTATAAAATAATTAGAAAAATGACGATGAACAGTGTAGCCGCGCAAGTACTAACAGGGCACGGTGGGTTCTCCGAATATTTGCATAGATTCAAATGTAAGGGGGACCCATCGTGCGCCTGTGGACCGGATGTCCCAGAAAACATCCTGCATGCCGTGCTGGAGTGTCCCGTGTTCAGCAAAGAAAGGTATGAAGTTGAGCAAAGAATTAAAATGGCAATCAAAAAAGACAACATATCTGAAATTATGAGTGTTGATAACAAAAGGGACAAATTCATTAAATATTGCTCAAAATTAACACTAAACATAAATAAAAGAAATTCAACCCAAATTCCTCCAACACGGGTCACGCACGGTACGAGTATGCAGTGATAGCACGCGGTAAAAACACCGCCAGGTATGTATGAAAAGACGTATGAACGAAACGATATTTGATAGATGATGAATGAATAACTTGATTGAAAAGATAATTTAATAAAAGGCAGCCAATGACTCCGATCATTTTGGAGATGAACGTAAAAAAAAAAAAAAAAAAAAAAAAAAAAAAACCTAACCAGTTGCGCTGTGCCCAGCGACCCAAGCGTACAGTGTCCGCAACGCTCCGCGCTCTAAAAAAGTGATTTTTACGCTTAAAAATTCACAATTCGTGAACGGAAGCAGTTAGAGCCTACCTTAATAGCTCAAAAAGTGCGCGCTAAATAGTACTATAAGTGAGTGAAGTGACGAACACTTGGAAATTTTTCCAAGAAATTTTAAAACGCGAAAAACTGACCAAAAACCGGGCCTCGGCGCGCAAAAGAATTCACCAAAAAATCACCCAGTAACCAATAGCCACGAAAAATACATCCCGACGTGCTCCAGATTCTAGTGCATCTATACGGACAAAAATTTGAGATAAAAATTATAAATTTGGACTTTGCAAGCAAAAACAAATTGAACTTTTTAGAAATCTAAATTTCAATGCCAAATTACTCGCAATCTAAATCGGCAACCCCAAAATTTTCAAGTGTGATTCTGTGTGCCGTGGAGGGATCTTCGTTTGGACATCTTTCAAAAAATTTTTTGGCTTCGCGTCGAAGCACCAGAGGCGAAAAACTGATTGGACCAATCAGCGAATTTCGCTGAATTGCGACGGAACCCGGGAGCGCTCGCTAGTGGTGATATCACCACTGGATGCGCCCCGAAACGACGCATCGGGAAACACAAAGTCCAGGACCCTGGGACCAGGCGACCAGGAGAAATCGCCAATTTCGTGTGAAGAAGGCGACCTCGAGCAACTTTGGACCCGCCCACACCCGAAATCCCAAGGACGGAAGCCTCAAGCAATAAACAATAATAAGGTGCATTTAGTTAGTAAGAGCTGTGCCAAATTTGAGACCCCTAACTCTAATACTTTTCGAATAATCATCATCTGACCAAAACAGTACACAAAAAATTGCTTGTGTTTACGTAAATAAATTTCGAAAAATTGCTTCTAAATTACAAGGTTTTTAGGCAAGCAACCTTTTAAAATTCAAAGATAGGGCCTAAAAAATAGGTCCTACGCCATTTGCATTAAATTTCATTAAGCCGTTTTCGAGAAAACAGGGTCTCAAATTCGACAAAAACTCGGTAACTTTAGCCTAAGATTTCCTAGTGTTCCCTTAAGGGAAACCACATGTCCGTTTGTAATTCATATTATTTCGATTTAATGTATGATATTTAATAAGCAACTTATTCGAAAACCCGTTAGAAATCCTAAATTTCGAAATAAACAAAATCACGCCATCTGTTATCAGACTTGAGAACTATATACGTATAATGAAATTTTTGGCAAAAATTTGAGGCGGAATAATTACTAAACTACAAAGTCTGGTAACTATTGATCTTCCAAATAGTTACTTTTAGTTTTATTTCTGGATTTCTGACCAAAAAATTTGATTTCAAAAAATTTTTACCTCTTTTGAGAGAAAATCAAAATTTTGTATAGAAAGTTTTTGGTAAACCCTGCTATCAAACGGTACATCAAAATACCTTTGAATAGAGCCCATACACGGGGTATTTTGCTGAGATCTGGCAAAACTAGCCCTCTCAGACTTTCCGGAATTTACTGTTGTTCGGAATTCCGGAAAACAAAAAATTCCCACAGTATCGGAACACAATTGCGAACCTAATAAAATTTTTCCAGAATTTTTGAATAGGAAATAAGGCCAAATATAGCCAATTTTAAGTTTTTAATTTAAGTTTTTATTTACACTTTATAACTGAGCCCTATTGGCGAACTAATAAATCATACTAGCTTAAGTTACACCTGTACCACGGACCTGTACTGTACATATTGCTAATTTTAAGTCTTTATATTTACACTTTTATAATTTACTTGACCTCACGTACAGAACGGAGCCTATTGGCGAACCTTTAATTTTAGTTTGACTTATAAAACTTTTACAAAAATTTTACCTTTATTACTGTTTATGTTTAAGTAATCTGGAAAGAACTGAGGAAAAGAGCAACAAGGCTCCATTTTATCCCGGTTCGACGATTTTCTCCTAGGAGAAAATCCGGAAACCACCCCATCTTCGTCAGTTCTCTCCAGTACTTGAACAGCAAGACTAGGGTTCAGGAAACCCTGTATCATATATACTTTTAAAATTATTTAATTTAATTAATTATTGAAATTTATCTGAAATTTGATTTATTATTTATTTTATTGTCTATTCTTCTTTACAACTTATACAAATTTACTTTTAAAAAATTCTGACTCATATCTCCAACATGATTAGGACTCCAAACCACTCGGCAAAAACAAGTAGGGTGCTATTTAAAGAACCCGAAAGTGAGGTCATCTCCTACGAACTTTCCTTATCACAAGTGTCTCCAAATAAAACCCCGCATTACCGGACAGAGGAAACTTTCTATGAGAGACACCCAAATGGCCTAACAACAGAGGCCATGAATAAAACTTTTGCTATTGAATCAACAGAAATTTATGATGAGGCTTATACACAAATGCAGGCCTCAGGCAATATTAAAAACTCAATTAAAACTAAGGTGTTGGAGTGCCTGGACAAACTACATAACTTGGTACAACAAGAGGAAATGTTGAGACGTGATACCATTTATTATTTTAAGCATGTCGCTCTGCCTCCACCTCCACCCCCGACCTCTACCCCAGCCCTCAAACACGGCCAAATAAATGAGATCAAGGACCTTCTGAACGAAAATGCGCGACAGATGAGGGACATTCGAGATATGCTCGAACAACAACAAAAGATCGGTGAAGCCGTTACCTATGCCAGCATCACTGCTGGCAAACCTGCTCTCTCCAGTGTCGCCGCGGGAAGGAAAGAAACCCTTCATACGATAGTGGTTTCCTCCAAAAACGAATCCGACACTGGGGAGAATGTATTTGAAAAGGTAAGGAAGGTAGTAGATGCCAAGGAGGGATGGGTGGAGGTTAGGAGAGTAAGAAAGGCCAAAGACGCCAAGGTAATAATTGGCTTGGCCACAAAAGGGGATAGGGATAAGTTAAGGGAAAAACTGCAATGCGTAAACTCCTTCAGCGTTGAGGAAGTAAAGAACCGAGACCCGCTTCTGATTTGTATAGGCGTCCTCAATTCGAACTCGGATGAGGACATAATTAAGGCCTATAGAAATCAGAACAGGGACGTATTCCGCGGCCTCGACGCTGAAGAAGACAGGGTAACAATTAGGTATAAGAAAAAGGCTAGGAACCCTTTGACGAGCCACGTCGTGCTGAGCGTGTCGCCGTCTATTTGGGCCAGAACTCTGGAAAGAGGAACGGTCCAAATAGATATGCAAACCATTAGGGTGCTGGACCAATCACCGCTGGTACAGTGTTCTCGCTGTCTGGAGTACGGCCATAGCAGGCGGTACTGCAAGCAGGAAGGGGACCTGTGCAGCCATTGCGGGGGACAGCACCTGAAGGCTCAATGCACGGAGTGGCTGGCCAAAGCCCCGCCCACCTGCAATAATTGCAATAAGGCCGGCATGGCTGACGTAGCCCACAATGCCTTCAGCACAGTATGCCAAGTAAGGCAAAAATGGGATGCGATAGCCAGGTCGGCCGTTGCATACTGCTAAAGGCAAATTAATGTTAGATGTTCCCCCCTCCCACGGCCTCGGAAGTTGTGACCGAGTCAAAGTCAAAGTCAAAGTCAAAGATTTTTATTCAAAATTGGATACATGTATCTCTTTTTGAACGTCATATTTTTATTTCTTATATATTTTTTTATATATGCAAAATTGAAATACTACTAGCGTTTCGGAACGACCACTGGTGAGAAGAATACGCCGAAAGAAACTCAATCCAGCCTTGGTCCCTACGTGCCTGAAGGGCTCTGAATACATTGTTAACATTAAATACAATTTTTCATACTATAGATTAATTTTAACATTTAATAATTGTTAACATTAAATAAATTTATATAAATTTCCACGCATTTTTATCAGTAATATAATCATCAATGCAGTAATAAGCCTTTTTTATTAACTGGTTTTTTACAATCGTTTTGAACTTAAGTAAAGGCAGACCTAATATTTCTGCAGGAATTTTATTATAGAAGCGTACTCCTAAACCCAAAAATGAATTCATAGTTTTCTGCAATCGCAATACTGGTGTAGCTAATTTATTTTTATTTCTCGTGTTTCGGTCATGGATATCACTATTTTTCTTATATAAATCAAGATTATAGCGCACAAACATAATATTCGCAAATATGTACTGAGAAGGTAAAGTTAAAATATTTATATCTTTAAACAATTCTCTAAGAGATTCTCTAGCACCAAGTTTATATATAGATCTAATAGCGCGCTTCTGCAGGACAAATATGGTGTTTACTTCTGCAGCGTTACCCCATAGTAAAATCGCATAAGACATAACACTATGAAAGTAACTGAAATATACCAAACGCGCAGTATCAACATCAGTCAGTTGTCTAATTCTCCTGACAGCATAAGCTGCAGAACTAAGTTTACCCGCTAACGTAGTAATATGGGCACCCCATTGAAGCCCGGCATCAAGAGTTATTCCAAGAAATGTTGTTTTATCAGTTAAATCTAGTGGTTCATTATCCATTACTATTTGTGTTGGAATTTTTGTAACATTTGGTAAGCAAAATTTAATACATTTCGTTTTCTTAGCGTTCAACAATAGATTGTTCGCTGTGAACCAATCCAACACTTGAGCTAAAGTACTATTAACCACGTCAAAAGAATTAGTTTGTCTATCAATTTTGAAGACAAGAGAAGTGTCATCGGCAAATAGTACAGCCTTACATGTATTGACACAGTAAGGTAGGTCATTGATGTAAATGAGGAATAACAGAGGCCCTAGGATAGAGCCCTGGGGTACGCCCATCTTAACCGATGATCCGGAGGATTGTACCCTATCTAAACTAACTTTTTGAGTTCGGCCACTTAAATAAGATTCAAGTAAATCGCGAGATTTACCTTTTATTCCATAGTGCTCCAGCTTGGAGAGAAGGGTATTGTGGTCTACGCAATCAAAGGCTTTGGAAAGATCACAAAAAACACCAATAGCATTTTGTTTTCCCTCCCAAGCATCATATATGTATTTCAACAGAGCTACACCCGCGTCTGTAGTTGACCGACCCTTTGTAAATCCATACTGTTCACGATGGAAAAGGCTATTTATGTTAAAAAAAGCTAATAACTGATTAAAAATCATTTTTTCAAATATTTTACTAAGAGCTGGCAGAATAGAAATGGGACGGTAATTAGTGGGATCATTTTTATCGCCAGATTTGTACAAAGGAATGACTTTACTTAACTTCATCAAGTCAGGAAATGTCCCAGTATCTACACACTTATTAAATATAGAAGCTAAATATGGTGCAATTACTTCAATGATGTTACTAATGACAGCTACAGAGATATCCCACAAATCTCCAGTTTTCTTATTGTTCAAACTCTTAAATGTATCAATGATTATTTGAGGTGTTACATGTTGAAATATTAAATGATTGTTACATTCTGGTATACAGCTTGTTAATAGTTTTTTAGATTCCTCAGATGATGAACGTAAGGAGGCAGTAGTATTTACGGGAATGTTAGTAAAGAAATCTTCGAAATATTTTGCGACGTCTTCATTAGTACTGAGGATCTTATTATCTACTTTTAATTCTATTTTGTTGTCACGATTTTTAGTTTTCCCGGTTTCCATGTTAATAATTTTCCAAGTGGTCTTTATCTTATCATGAGAATCTAGAATAGCTTTTCTTGTATATAAAGATTTTGCGCACAGGCACGCCTTTTTAAAAACCTTAGAGTAAGTTCTAACATAATTAATAAATTCAGTATTTTTATTGTAAGCTTTCATAGCTAATAATTCGTATAACCTGTTTCTACTAACGTAAATACCAGTTGTAGCCCATTCACTAAATTTTTTACCGATGCGTTTAGTACATTTTTTAATTTTGAATGTATTGTTGAATTCCGATTCAATAATACCAAACATTTTATTATATAGAGCATCCGGATCATCTCTAGTTTCTTCAATTAGGGGCATTTTTTCAGATATTTTTTTCTTAAATACATTTATTTTAGCTTTGGTTATAGATCTAAAGGTTACTTTTGGTAAGTCTACTTCTACATCATTTATAAGTTTTACAAACTGACCGTAGTGATCCGAGGTTAGATTTTTAGTTATATATTTGTCAACAGCAGTGCAATTGCAGAAAACATTATCTATGCACGTTGCAGAATCTTCAGTAACTCTAGTTGGTTCCAAAAACAAATTAACCAAATCAAATGATTTAAAGACATTTAAAAATCGAACACTTTCAGTTGTTGTAACTAACAAATCAACATTAAAGTCACCGCACACTATAATATTTTTGCGACAACAACATAATTTTCTCAAGACATCTTCAATAACTGATTCTAAAGTATTATAATCTGATCTTGGGGGTCTGTATACACATACTATAATATAATTCCCTAGTTCGATACATGACAGCTCAACATTACAATCTACCGAAAGACTAACAATATCCTTACGTTCTTTACATTTTACGTCACTTCGAGTTAGAATTAAGCTACCGCCTTTCTCTTTAGTCTCTCGGGTGTAAGAGCTTGTCAATAAATAATTTTCTACATTGAACTGTTGCTGGTGCGAATGCATAAAATGTTCAGTCACACAAACTACATGCAAATCTTTACTGTTTATAAACAACTCTAATTCTAACAATTTGCTAGTCAGGCCTTGGACATTCTGATGAAAAATATTTAATTCTTTAGCCTCGACTGTTGTCTTATTAATTAGTTTAAATCAGACTGAGGATTTTGTATTTTAGGTATATCATTAGTTGCAATACCTGTGTCAAATTTAAAATTATTTGCAGTTGTACTACATACAACAGAAGTTTGTAAATTAAAAGCTACTACTGTAGCTATTTGTCTTTTAAAATTAAAAGGAAGATACATAGTATCGTTAGTCAACTTAAATCTACTTATAAACTTATTTATATCTAAATAAAAAATAAAATCGCCATGACGATACGTCATGTTGTACATATGTACATTTAAATTGTGTATGTGCTCGTTTCTTTTCCTATCTAAAGATTCCGAATACGGAAAGGCACATATCATAAATTTACATTGTGTTCTTTCATTTATATTAATTAATTTGTCCATACTTTGTTTAATATTCCTTTTTGATACAGAGGAACTGTCACCACATAATATTAATATTGTACAGTTTTCATCAAGACTGTCACAAGAAATACTGTTTACCAGGTCTAAATAAGAAGCGCCGGGTGTACATGTGTTGTAGACAGAACAGTTATGGTTGAGGTGACTCAAAATTATGCTACTAAGACCTTGACCTAATTTATCAGAGTATATAAATAATTTGTTACAAAACCTTTTTTTATTAAAACTATTTTCTATCGTACCTATCCTTGTTTCTAAGTTACATTTACCAGTATCACATTCTCTAGACTCGGGAACAATGGCTATTACAGGTGACATTGTAATTGCCGTTTCAGGAGTACTATAGCACTGCTGTTTTTGTACGAGAGCATCATACCGCTCTTTATTATAGTGAGCTTCAGCCACAAATTCTTTGGCCTCTAAAATATATTTACTTATATCTTTTTGGGACAATTCATACATTTTTGATAAATTATTTAAGGACTGTTGCAATTCCGAGACCTGTGACTGCAACTCATGAATCTCGGTGTCATATATACGGCTAGCCATATATAGGTCATCTTCACATGATCTAAGTTCCTTAGACAAACACAGTTTTTCCCTACTTAACTGCGCTAAAGATTTACATTTTTTTTGTTTAGATAATACTTTCTTAGTGCGTTTTATTATTCTATTAATTTTTACATACTTTTTAATTTTATTATGACTATTTAAAATAAAATACTGTGACTGCGGAGTACTTGCAGGTATTTCCATGACCGGTCCCGAGCCACACTCCATGAGTTCGCTGTACAAATGAAGCGTTTTGTTACATATTTCGGCATCTTTTTGATCTTGTATCTCTAATGCAGATTTTTGTGCATCGTATAAGCTTTGTTCTAACTCATTTATGCGACATAGGGCCCGTTCATGTACCATACGGCACTCGTTAGCTTGCTCTAAGCATTCTTTCAACCTAAGGTTTTCTTCCAACAATTCTGTACTGTTATTGTGAAGACTTATACATTCATTTTTTAATTGACTATGGCGATCATTTATTTTCTGAAATTCTTCTTCAGATTCCTCCCGTTCCAGTAACAGTTGTGCCTTATCCTCACGACACGCTTTAAGGTCAAACAGGGCTTGCCTCAGCTTCATGGTTAGGTCTTTGATAGTGGCCTTCCGTGTCATCATAGTGAATGAGGTGGTCAGTAACTGAAAATATATTTAATTATGTAAGTAAAGGTAAACTATACTTTAAGAACTCGGAGGGCAATTTTTTGTACTTAATAAGACAATTTTATTATATTATTGAGAATAACTACATAGATATTTAAAGCATAAATGAAATAAATTAGCTGTATTCTTGCTATAACTATTGTTTTATAGTCATCAACTCAGCTTTCACAAGCTTAGCGAGACCTCAAAAACAGAGTGAGTTTTATGTTATATTAAAGGGGTCAGTAAGTAGAAATTAGAGTTTTATTGTATATCAAAATATATAAAAAATTATGCAAAAGTTAAAAGTTAACTTCACCAATTTATATTTTCTTTTTTGAAGTAAGTAGGTAGTTTACATTTCACAATCTGCCATAAAAGAAACAAAAGGGATACAGCAGATTTTGCGTTGCAGTGTATAAAGTATTATTTGTTACTGAATATATAAGCCTATAGCTGTAGTTTTAGGTCGTCATCACCGATTGCACTAGGTAAACGGTGCGAGATTCAAACTGAGCTTCGTAGGCAAAATATAGTTCACTGCTATTGCTACTTTAAAATTAAGTTTATACTGATTATTGTTTTTGAAGATACACTGCCTATCATGAAATTATGAAACAATATACTCTCCCGGTTTAAATTGATGATGATCCACGAATTTCCTTTGTTTGGTTTGACAGCTGAACAAATCCAACCGCCGGCGCCGATCTTCTAGTTTTTAACGTTGATTCACGTTACTATTTCACGATAACTTGTTGCTTCCATATAACTATTGCCTTATTTTACGTAATTAATTTAGTTTTACATACAATTGTTCACAAATAATACACAAAAATTATTTAAATTACGGAACAGATGATTTTGACATGTCACCCGGGCGCGTTCCGTTTCCGTCTGCCAAATGCCGAGTGCGGATCTCACAGCGGACCCGCTCTGCGCCCACTGCCCCCTCCCCAAGCACAAAGAGAAAGAGGAATGCAGTGCATTCCTCAACAAAAGTAAATGAAGTACTTTTGTATAAAGTAAGAGTGGAGAGGAGGAAGCATGGAAGCACAGCGGGCGCTGTGTGCGCTGCAGCCGGAAACACCTGTAGGGTAATTAAAATAATTACGCGGCATATTAATGTTAATATGATCAAAAAGAGGCTTGGAAGGAAACAAAATTAGAAATTGGTAAATATAAAAGAAGAGAAACATTAGCATACTGGTAAAAGAATATAAATATTATAAGATTAGAAAATTATAATAAGAAGGCATAACAGATATTAATGTATAATAATATATAAGACACTGTACAAAACACAAAGATGTATTACAAATAAAACCGTATAAGATTATGAGAATGATGTAAAATATGGTATATACATGTAAAACAAAACGCAGCGTAAAGCTCGTAATAATATAATATTATAAATAAGTTCAAGATATAATATATAATTAATGATAATTTATACATAATAGATAATTTAATATAATTCCCAAAAATGTATAAGAATATGAAATAGATGTAAACAATGATACATAAATGTATTATAGGAATGAAATTGTGAAGTAACATGTGAACGTATAAAAAATCAGGAAATGTGCAGAAAAATGTTAAAGAAAGAGAAAATATGTGTAAAAGTTATTCTGAAAAAATGATTTACCCCAACCCCCTACCCAGAAGAAAATAAACAAATAAAGATACGATAGTTAGCTAATAGATTAGACGGTACACCCAACCGTGAAGCAAGACAGCTGATGTATGAAAGAGACATTGGTATGAATGGAAGTGCGAGAGGCATAGTAGCGAGAACTGGTATGAATGAAATAAGCAAACACAGGCTCCGACCACGTTGGAGGTAGTTGATAAAAAAAAAAAAAAAAAAAAAAAAAAAAAAAAAAAAAAAACCTAACCTAACCTAACCTAACCTTTTTTTTTTTTTTTTTTTTTTTTTTTTTTTTTTTTTTTTTTTTTTTACCTAACCTAACCTAACCTAACCGACCTAGCCTCAGAAAAAGCCCGCGAGTATCTCCTGACAGGAAAAGACGCCCTTGAGAGCTCCAAGACCTTAAAAAGGGAGCTCCGAGCAACGGCAGTGGAGTGTATGGGGAACCTGTACGAACTAGTCCTCTCATTGGCCAAGGACAAGAGCAGCCAAACAGCAGGAAAGGGCGGCCAAGGAGATGGTTCGAACAGAGAAGGCTCACTCCAAAGCCATCAAGGAGCTAGAGGGCAAGTTTGAAGAGAGGATGAAGGAAATAACAAGCTCTCTAAAAGGGACGCACAGCTCAATTACAGGAGTGCAGAGCTGGCTGAACTTCGAGCTGGACGGAATTATCACCAAGTCGGTGAAGACCGTCCAGCTCGAAGTTAAAAAGGCACCCAGGCAAATAATAAAGGGCGCCAAACCATCAAGGCGCCCTCCCTTAAGGAGATACTACGCAAAAAAGCTGAAAACAGAAGCGGCGCTGACTGACCTTAAAAATACAGTCGGATCTCTGGTAACGGAGATCCATTATCTCAAACAGGGCATCGAAGATGTCGAAGTGAAACGAGCAACGCCACCACGTTCCCCAGGAGTAGACCCAAAGAGGCAGGAGGAAACCTCGTACAAAGACCTAAAAGAGGAACTACAGAGGATGAGGAGTGAAATGGAGAAAATGCTCCTCGACATAGGAAAGATAAAACCGGCCACGAAGGAGGACATAGGGGAGGAAATACGCGGGGCGACGGATCCTTTGATGCAAAAAGCGCGACTGATCCTAGACGGGGTAGAAGAGGTTAAGGACGTCGCCCTCACCAACTCAGCCCTCAACATAGGAGTTACCCAGGGTCTCGGGACGGAAATGGCAGTAGCGGATACGGCCGCGCAAATCGAAGAGTTCTTAAACCCAATAAAAGCGAACATGGCCGATATAGCCACTACGTCCCGAGAAATAAATAAGACCATGGAATGGTACAACACTGCCCTAAAAAGACCAAAGATTGGCACCACCACTAACGCCCCACAGACGGACAGGACTTACGCTTCCGCGATTAAGAACGCGCCAGTTAAACAACCAAACCACACCCTGATTGTCTCCAGCACAGACCCAAATAATACCGGAGAGAAGGTGTTGGAGGCAATCACAAAAACGCTGGATTTCAGAAACACCGGCGTCAAGGTGGATAGGGTACGCAAGGCACGCAATTGCAAAGTCCTGTTGAGCTGTGAGGATAAGGAGGATGCCAACAAAATAAAACAACAAATAATATCGAACAAAAATCTCAAAGTGCATGAAGCAAAACCACTAAACCCGCTAGTAAAGGTCAAAAACGTCATGGCATACCACAAAGACGAGGAGATAGTCGAGCACATAAAGGCGCAAAACAAGAAACTGTTCGATAATCTAGCCAGGGACGAATCCTCGATCCGAGTGAAATACAGAAAGCGTGCACGAAACGCGCTGCAGTGCCACACCATACTAGAAGTGTCACCTGTCCTCCACAAGCGTATGCTCGAGGCGGGGGCGGTCCACATTGCTCTCCATAGGAGAGAAGTGGAGGACCAGTCTCCCCTAGTCCAATGCGCCAAATGTCTAGGTTTTGGACATACGAAAACGCTGTGCCGGGAGTCGGCCCAATACTGCAATTACTGCAGTGGAGCTCACTCTTGGCAAGAGTGTAAATCTAGACAAGAGGACAGGCCACCGAAATGCAAGAACTGCAAGAGCTCTAAAGGACACGAAACCTTCCCACATATGGCGTTTAGCGACGAATGCCCGGAACGCCTAGCGTGGGATAGACTAGCGCGTTCCAAAATAACATACTGCTAAGGGCAGCCAGGAAAATGGGGGCCCAGACACCTCCATCACAAGAGGACGTACGAGACTAGGCATAATACAGTGTAACATCCAACACTCCAAGCAAGGCATGGCTGAGCTACTCAAGGTAGCAGAGAAAAGGGGAACCGCTATAGCACTGGTGCAGGAACCATATGTTGGTGCCAGTGGCAGTGTTAAGCAGTACCCCGGCACCAGAGTCATCCAGTGCACCAACAACATCAGCAAAGAAAATCCAGTAAAGGCAGCCATAATTGTCTTCGGGGACCGATTTAGAGTCATTCAAGACCCACAATTGGTCACCGAAACGGAATCGGCAGCTTTACTGGAGGCAGGAAGCCTTAGACTTGGAGTAGTCTCGGTCTACTTTGATGGGGAAAAAGACATCGGGCCCTACATAGAGCGCACTAAAGCAGCATGTGAAGCGCTAAATGCACCAAACACAATACTAGCGGGAGACATAAACGCCTGGAGCTACTGGTGGGGAAGTTCTTCCGAGGACGAGAGAGGAACGGAATACTACGCCTTCATAAATCAAATGGACTACCACATCCTGAACACCGGAAACACACCCACATTCGAGGTATGGCGAAGGGACGTGCATTGCACAAGTATCGTGGACGTCACGGCCTGTAGTTCTCCTCTGCTGGGCAAGATCAAGGAATGGGAGGTCGATAGAGAGCTGATCACATCAGACCACAATGCCATTACATTCACACTCGAGTTGGGGGAGAGGCTGCAACCGGTGGCAGCTCCCACAACTAGGGAGTACAACACAAATAAGGCAAATTGGTCGGCTTTTGACGAAGCCCTTCGGTCTTCGCTAGCAGAGAGGAACATAACACCAAACAGAATAGCGGGGATAGTGTCCGGTGAGGAGATGGACGTCCTAACGGAAGCCTACACTACATCTATAAGGGAAGCTTGTGACATTGCCATCCCGAAAATAGGCAGAAGGCGAAAGGGCACCGTCCTTCCCTGGTGGTCGGAAGAAATAGAGCAGATGAAAAAAGACGTATTAAGGAAGAAAAGAAGGATAAAAAACGCAGCTCCACACAGGATGGAACAGGTATTGCAAGAGTACAGAGAGGCCAAGGTGTTATACGCCAAAAAGTCAGCAGAGGCCCAAACTCAGAGCTGGAAGGAGTTCTGCACGACACAGGAAAAGGAGAGTATGTGGGACGGAATCTACCGTGTACTCAGGAAAACATCTGGTAGAAAAGACGACGTGCTGCTGAGAGGATCGGATGGGAAGACGCTTAACCCAAAGCAGTCTGCTGACCTATTGGCTAATACTTTCTACCCTGAGGACACGGTGGAAACCGACTCCCCACACCACACTCAAATCCGAAACCTCGTGGAGAACATACCTATAGAGAGCTGGGGGGAAATGAAAGAGAACGATCCCCCGTTCACGGAGGCCGAACTGGAAGCAGTACTGAAAGAGCAGAACCCCAAAAAGGCCCCAGGACCAGATGGATTAACCTCGGACATATGTGCCAGGGCGATCCGTTGTGAACGGAAGATATTTATGGCGATAGCTAACAAATGCCTGACCATATCCTACTTCCCAAAGCAGTGGAAAGTCGCCCACGTGGTCATTCTCAACAAACCGGGTAAAGACGATTACACTAGCCCGAAATCATACCGCCCTATAGGCCTGTTATCAGTGCTAGGGAAAACACTAGAAAAACTGTTTGTGAGAAGGCTACAATGGCACCTACTCCCCACTCTCAGCCAGAGGCAGTACGGTTTCTTACCACAACGCGGAACCGAGGACGCCCTGTATGACCTATTGGGACATATAAGAACAGAGATAACGAAAGGACACTCCGTGGTGATGGTCTCATTGGACATAGAGAGGGCCTTCGATAACGCGTGGTGGCCGGCCCTTAAAAATCAGTTAAGACTCAGACGCTGCCCCAAAAACCTGTACCTGATGGTGGACTCATACCTCAAGGACAGAAAGATAGTCGTGAACTATGCAGGAGAAACCAGCGATAGGGAGACAACAAAAGGTTGTGTGCAAGGCTCCATCGGAGGCCCCACGTTCTGGAATCTAATTTTGGATCCCCTCCTGCAAAGGCTATCGTCCGAGGAAGTCTACTGCCAGGCGTTCGCAGACGACGGGGTCCTGGTATTCTCCGGGAAGACCATAGAAGGGATGGAGGATCGCATCAACCGGGTGCTAGGGCTGACGGTGGGATGGGGAGAAGAAAACAAGCTTAAATTCGCAGCGCATAAGACTCACGCGATGCTGCTGACCAAAAAGCTAAAGTACACCCCTCCCCATTTAATCATGTCAGGAACCACATTGGCACTGGTTGATGAGATCAAACTTCTCGGCTTGACCATCGACAGGAGACTCAATTTCAACACACATGTAAGCAACATCTGTGCCAAAGCTGCAAGCATCTACAAACAACTTACATGCGCAGCGAGAGTCTCTTGGGGACTAAACGGAGAAATCATCAGGACACTATATGTCGCGGTCATAGAGCCCATAATCACATATGGGGCGTGTGCATGGGCAAAAGCGTCTGAAGCCCTTACAAACAAAAAAATGTTGGACGTACTCCAGAGAGGTTTCGCACAACGGATCAGCAAAGCATACAGAACAACATCACTGAATGCAGCGCTGGTCCTGGCGGGAATCCTTCCGCTCGACCTGAGAATCCAGGAAGTGGCGTCCCTGTATGAAGCGAAGAAAGGGGTCTCCACTGATTACCTGCCACCAAACCGTAGACTCGAGGAGATAGTAAAAGCCAGGGAGCTTCCGCACCCGGCCACTCAACTCCAACTTGAGTACAATCTTCTCGAGGACATGACGGAGGCCACCCAGGTTGCCCTTCAGATTACTGGCCCACAGGTGTATACCGACGGAAGTAAAATGGAAGGTAAGGTGGGAGCGGCACTAACGTGGTGGGAAAACGGTAAGGAGACACGACATGAGATCTTCAGTCTAGACCCCACGTGCACAGTATTCCAGTCAGAGCTATATGCACTCCATAGAGCAGTGACCACAGCGATGGAGAGTGAAGAAGCGTCGGTCAACATTCTAAGTGACTCAAGATCATCACTAGAGTTGTTGTGCAGCCCGAGACTCAGCCATCCTCTGGCCAAATCCATCAAAGAATGCATAGCGGAAATACAAGCACAGGGGAGAGGGATACGCCTGTTCTGGCTTAGAGCTCATGTGGGAACGGAAGGAAATGAAAGGGCGGACCAGCTAGCAAAAGAGGGAGCCTCAAAAGAGACCCACTCACCTGACTACGCAGAAGTTCCGCTGTCGCACGTCAAGAAGAAGATCAGGGAGGAATCAATTGCCAGATGGCAAGACAGATTTGATACCACCTCCCAGGGTGAGGTGACAAGGACGTTCTTGCCTAACGTAAGAAAAGCTTACAGCTTAGTGCGAGAAACGAACCTAAATCACCTGCACATACAAATCTTGACGGGCCACGGCGGCTTCGGAGAGTACCTGCACCGGTTCAAGCTGAAAGACAGCCCTGGTTGCGAGTGTGATCCGAACGTCAGCGAGTCAGTATGGCATCTTATACTGGACTGCCCAAGATTCCAGACCGCCCGCTACAACCTGGAGTGTACCATCAACTTAAAATTGAAAAAGAGTTTACTGGGGGAAATGCTGCAAAACAAATCTACAAGGGGTCACTTCCTCGATTTCATCGAGGAAATAGCTGCCAGTGCAATAAAACGCAATAAAACCCAAACCGTAATACCCTCCGACAACTACACAAACTCCACAAATACACAGCCACAATTAGAACAACCCAAACCCAATCCACGGGAATACATACACACACTTCTAACATATGGCGAAAAGGGGAAGCCTGGACTCCGAATCCGGGGTGTTGCCATGTTCATGAACAACAACTCGGAAAGAGTGGGAATGGCCTTCTGCAACGACAGGGCGAAGACAAATATCTACATTTCACCGGGTCTCGGTCTCTTATTGAATGGCAGCACAAGCAAAACATCAATGCGTCGGAAGACCTACGACGCACTGCCTGTGGTAACGGTGGAAGGCGAGCAGTGTCGAGTAGTGCGAAGGAAGAACAAGACCATCGTACTGTTTGCTCCTGGGGACGAATCCACCGCTTACCAGCAAGTGTGCAAAGTGCTGACAGTGATGGGAGAGCGAGATGCGGGGGATGCACATACTTCAAGAGTAATTAGCATAGACGCCATGGTGGTATCTTACCACAAGGGTGAAACCCGAGACTACCTGGGTGCCCTAAAAGCCTCAAAACATCATGAGGTAGTGGTCTATGAGAACCGTGGTCAAGACCTCGGCTATCTCTTAGGACGCGACCATGGCGCTACAGCAGTAACTACAGACCGATGGGGGTGCTCGATTCAAACCGGGGACGCCTGTGGGTCCGAAAAGCTGCAGCGAACACTCAAAGAAGAGAGTCACCAGTCGAAGCAGCGAGCTACCGACAGAGACGAAGAAAAGAAAACGTCCACGGTCATCTCACTTCTAAATCGGATGGTCCATGCAATAGCGAGCCCGGTCAAGGAAAAAATCAAGAAAATCAGAGAGAATAAGGCACAGGAATTAGCTGTAGAGAGTTTCACAACACCATCGACATCCCGCCCAGAGGTTAAGCCAACCACAAAGCGCACCAAGGCGGACATGGGGAAAGTGACCCCGCCCGAGCTGCAACCTGCGAACAACCAGCAGGAACACATGCTAAATGCTCTTCGAGAGTTCCTAGCGATAACGGCGGCCACGCAAAAAGTCAATGAAGATCTATGCAGTAATATACTGCGTACTTACCAGCGTGGAAACCTAAAATCGCTCGAAGTGAAGCTGGAGGAGGCGGAGGCAGCGATCTACGACCTCGACACACAACGTGTATTACACGGTAATGTGTCGGGGCAGTACATGGCGGCTTTTTGTGCCTCCGAAGGTTTTATCGAACTCAAAAGGAGCCAGCCGGGAGAAGAGGAACACATCAGGGCAATAGCCTCCCCCAGGGATCCCAAAGTTGTAGTCGCTAGGTGCACCAGGGTAATGCTTGAGAACAGAATCCTAGAAATGGCAAAAACCGTTCTCGGGGACCTGTCTGCGGACAGAGGCCTGGAGCGCCTGGTGACTTCAACATTCACTTGGATAAATGGTGTGCCGGGGTGTGGCAAAACCACATGGGTGATCGACCAGGTCGACACAAACAGAGACCTCATTGTGACCTCCACGAAGGAAGCAGTCAAAGACCTGAGAGAGAAGCTGGCACC